>PITA01021819.1:15939-31886 GCA_004023965.1 Spilogale gracilis | reverse complement strand
GGAGTGGAGGGTCCTGGGTGGGTGTTTAGGGGGCGCGGAGGTGAGGAGCCCTTGGTTTCCAATGTAACTGATGATTCGAACGCGGCATCTGGAGTAAGGAGTTACTGTGTGTTGGCTAACTGAATTTAAATTTTAGAAATAATCATATAAAACCAAACCACACACTTCCAGACAGACTCCTCAAAGGGATTCCATGAAGAAAGCCGGTCGCCCAAGCTTGACTGAAAGGGCTCTCTCCCGCCTGTGGGGCCTCCTCGCGGGCCGCGGCCCCCAGAGGGCCAGGCCTGGGACCGGTCGCCCTATTCCCGAACGTCTGCACTCGCACCCGGCACCGTGCCTCCTGCGGTTGTGGCGGGAGGTCCAGGGCCTCCTGAAGGGGAGCCGGCGCCCTTTATGGGCTGCTCGATGCGTGAAGAGGCTGCCCTTTGTTTTGCTGGGTTTTTAAAGATGTTATTTACTCACTGGAGAGAGAGAGAGAAGGAGTGGAGAGCAGAGGGAGAGGGCGAAGCAGGCTCCACACTGAGCAGGGAGCCCAACACGGGGCTCGATCCCAGGACCCCGAGATCAGGACCTGAGCCGAAGGCAGTCAACCTGCCGAGCCCCTCGGGTGCCCGGAAAGCCCTGCTCTTCCTCAACAAGTGTTGTGTGCAGAGTGGGGTGCAAAGCCCGAGGCCGGGTCGGGGTGGCTGGGGTCACGGCCCAGGCAGACTCTCGAGTGGAGCGAGAAGGCCCTGGTCCCCTGTGTTCGTGCTCACGACAGTCACCTGTGGGACACTCCCGCCTCGCTCACCAGTAACGTATGTTACAGTAATTATGCTTCATTATTTTTCGGCCTATGTTCTGTAGCCTTTAAGTCAGAGTGACACCTATCAATCATTTAAGGGGTTTCTCTCTGGCTTTACCTGCTATTATGCCACTTAATTTGATTAATTTATTAAGATTAATTCATTAATCTCCTAAAATGTAACTACCAGGGTCTTCTGTAGGGCATTCTGGTTCTTTCTCTGTAAGCCCCGTTCCTGCCGCCCCAGTCCCTCAAACAGCCTGGAACCAAGGCACGTCTGTAGTCACTGCTCAGATGTACTTATTTCCACATTAAAAAAAAAAAAAAAACACAAATGCAAATATCAAACTTTATTATCATCTGCTGCGAGAACGGTTCTGTCCAAGGTCTGCACCCTTGAAGCCTCCTCTTTCCTCGCATGAAGTAGGAGTGAGGAGAAACGGGGGTCAGCAGCGCGGAGTCGGGACTCTGCCGCACCCGTTTCCTGGGGAGTCTGCCCGGAGGCAGCGTCGTCTCCCTCCGCGTCCTGGGACCCTGGGGTCCTCGGCGTGGCTGCCTTCGCCCCGCGCTTCCTCCCCGCCCTACTGCATCGGGCTGGGCCCAGGCCGCTTTGGATGTTTACACAGAAGGTGTGAAAACCTTGTTCCGAATAATTCCATAACCCTCTACTCGCTTTTTAAAGGACAGAAATCTTCATATGGAGTAGAAGTTCATACCTGGCCCCCCACGTCTCCTGAGTTTCCTTCCCCGCTCAGGCTGGCGGAAGACGGGGGACACCGGGCACCCCCAGGGCAACGCTTCCTGCAGTCGGGTGTCGTCGCGGAGCTTTCCGAGACTCGAGGGTGCGTGCGTTCCGGTATTTTCCCTTCGGTCCCGCTCCCCAGTCCTGCCGTCGGTGTTTGTGGATCGCTGGACGGTCCGGCCGCCACGCGGACTCGCTCGGAAAGGCAGCGTCGGGGGGAAGGGGCGCCGAGCTGAGGGCGCAGACGCAAGGCCAGGGTGAGGCCGGCCCCTTCCCTCCCGCAGAGAGTGACACCCGAGAAGATACCGCTCGGGACCGGCAGCAGCTCCGAGCGCATTTCCGGGGCTGTGTGATGCTGTCCCGTGCGTGGGGCCCTGAGAGGCGAGTCAGCCCGAGTCGTCGGGGCGCCTCAGTGTCCCACCTCGTGACCTAACAGAGCAAAAAGTCCACAGTTGGGTCCCATCTTCTGACCGTGCTCGCTGCCGCCTAAGATACTTCCTCTTTCATTTATTGCACATCTGACTTTGGGTTTTCTTAACTGTTCCCTCAGGCATGTTTTTCTGTTGTGGGGTGAAGGGGGTCTCTCCCCCATCTCTGCTCGCTGTGGATGGGTGCTCCCTGAGTTAGCCTGCCGTACCTCGTCCCCGGATCCTCACCCCTGTGAGTACAGGGCCCTGGGATGCAGCCTGGGTGGCACACAGGGTTTCGTCGGACCCTGAGAGCATCACTTCCTAATCCTGGTTCCCTTCTCTGCAGCAAGAGGGGAACACAAGAGCCGATGCAGGCTGGCTGTTTCCTGGCCCTCCTCGCTTGCCTTCTGCTCCATGGGCACAGGTGAGGCCGTCCCCTGGGTTTGAGAATCCCGGAGGCACAGGACGGGAAAGTGGGTGCGGTGTTGTACCTGCGCCGGGTCGGAGCTGCTTCTAGAAGCTTCCGGCGACAGAACTGTCCTCGGAGTTACTCCAGCCATGAACACAGCGGAGATGGGGGCCGCAGAGACATGGGAGACACGAAGTTCTATTTGTGATCTTGGATTATTCTGTCTTAAACTACGTGTTTACATTTTATTATTTGTAGAAAACTGTTTACGACTGATATTCAGTCTCCGTGGCTAAGACACACGTGTGTGTGAGTGTGTCCCCCCAGGGCGTGTCTGTCCACGGAGGGGAGCGCTCCCTCCCAACCCCAGGGAGCATGTGATCCTGAAGGAGGCGTCGGTCCCACGGGCTTTCCCTCTGTGCAGTTCCAGATGTTTCTCCCCAGACGCCCTCCGCGACTTTAGCAAGGCTCTGCCGTCTGCTTTCCATTGACCATGTGTGTTCAGGTCTTTCTGGAACTCTCCACATCTCCACAGTGGCCGCTGCTTCTGATGTCTGGAGACGGGGGCTCTGCACAGCCACGCTCGCTCCACGCGGCACAGAAATACCTGGGGAGCCCACGTGGGTCCACGGCTGACCTTGGGTTCACTCCCCAGCTTTGTGCCCGTGGTGCTGAAGGAAACGGGACGACGGAGCTGCCCTCCCATGCTGGGCTTGGAAACTCGGAAGTTTCCAGGGTGCGGGGCGTTCACAGAGGGAGGCCCCTGGGGTTGTCTTTCTCGGCCCCTGTCCTCATGGCAGAAGCAGGGAGCTCCCAGACTTGGTGAAGAGCAGCACGGCCCTCTGGCCCTCAGAGGGAGAGAACAGCGGTTGGCTCCCACCGGGGAGACCGAGCCCCCACACCTGCAGGGCTCCTCGGCCTCCAGGAAGCTGGGTTGAAACACTCTGGTTCTGGATTTGTTGTAGGACCTACCTGTACAAGACCCACTTTATAAAATGACCAAATTATCCTCAGTTAAGTTCTGGTAAGAATCTCCCTGTTCAGGGGCGCCTGGGGGGCTCAGTTGGTTAAGAGACTGCCTTCAGCTCAGGTGGGATCGAGTCCCGCATCGGGCTCCCTGCTCAGCGGGAAGCCTGCTTCTCCCTCTCTCCCTCCCCCTGCTTGTGTTCCCTCTCTGGCTGTGTTTCTCTCTGTCAAATAAATAAAATCTTTAAAAAAAAAAAAAAAAGACTCTCCTGTTCAGAGGGACTCAGAAAATTTTACATTTGTGTTTTGACAACAGTAGTCACCAGAAAAATGAAAGAAAAATGAAACATTTCCTCCTTGAAAGCAGAAAAGAGAGTGGGACCAGGGCTGACATTTCTCTGAGTCTTTTTCCATTATAAATACATACATACATATATACATTCATACTTGCATACATATATATATAATATATAGGCTGCCTATTCTTATTTTTTTATTTTTTAATGGTTTTTTTTATTACATTTAGTTAGCCAGCGTACAGGACCTCATTAGGTTGTGGTGCTGTGTTCCAAGATTCACTGTTTGTGTGTAACACCCAGTGCTCCCTGCAGTCGGTGCCCTCCTTCATACCCCCCACCGGGCTCACTCATCCCCCCACCCCTTACCCTCTAAAAATCTCAGTTTGTTTCTCGGAGTCCATAGTCTCTCATGGTTCATCTCCCACTCCGATTTCCCACCTTTCACTTTTCCTTTTCTTCTCCTACTGTCCTCCATGCTATTCCTTATGCTCCACAAGTAAGTGAAATCATCTCTTTGATTAACTTATCTCACTCAGCATAATCTCTTCCAATCCAGTCCATGTTGCTACAAAAGTTGGATATTCATCCTTTCTGATGGAGGCATAGTATTCCATTGTATATATGGACCACATCTTCTTTATCCATTCATCTGTTGATGGGCACCTTGGCTCTTTCCACAGTTTGGCGATTGAGGCCATTGCTGTGATGAACATTGGGGTACATATGGCCCTTCTTTTCCCTACATCTGTATCTTTGGGGTAAACACCCAGTAGTGCAATTGCAGGGTCATAGGGTAGCTCCATTTTTTTTGGATTTATTTATTTATTTGTTTGTTTGTTTGTTTGTTTGTTTGACAGAGAGAAACACAGCCAGAGAGGGAACACAAGCAGGGGGAGTGAGAGAGGGAGAAGCAGGCTTCCCGCTGAGCAGGGAGCCCGATGTGGGACTCGATCCTGGGTCTCCGTGATCATGACCTGAGCTGAAGGCAGTCGCTCAACCAACTGAGCCACCCAGGCGCCCCCGATACAAGTCTATTTTGAAATGACTTTTAAAATAATAATAATAACAATAATTTTTAAGACCAAGTTTTCACTTTATTTTTAGTTGTCTAAACATAGTCTGAGCCCTCTGGCTGATTTTCATAAGCTTGAAAGGAAGCCAGTTCCCTTACAAAGACATTTTTTCCCTTGGGAAGTTTATGGCTCGGGATTGGTAGCTGGGGATGGAGACCTTCTGTGAGCCTCACTGAAGCCCTGAACGGACCCTCGTTTGGAACTTAAGAGAGACGTGTGGTGACCCCGACACTGGGAGTGGGCTGCACGTGGCCTGGGCCGTGGCACTCAGCCCCGTGGCTGATAAGGTTGGTCGGGGATTGAAGGGGCCACCAATACACAAATGCCGGGAATCTGAAAGTCATTTGTCCTCTAGGAAAACGTCCAAGAGCTGCTCGGCGTGCAGGTGAGGGGCGGGACGCCAGGGTGTCCCCGTGGCCACAGTCGCCCCAGCCGCGGTGGTCTCATCCTTCGGGTGCGCGCCGTGGCGGTGGCGGCGGACAGCAGCTGGGGATGACTTCTCTTCTGTGGCCCACGCTAAAACTCGCAGCACATCCCGAACTTCTACTGTCCTCAGTCTCATAGGAAACAAAGAGTGTGCTTTACTTTGAATCATATCAGAGGGGGCGAGGGAATTTTAAAAAGGGAAGATAAAGCAAAATTTCAGAGCCCCAAGATTTTAGGACATACAATAAATTGAAGAGATCTCATAGATATACCTAAAAATAGTTCGGCCTAATAAAATTTGCTTGGTCTAAGAAGACTGTGAAAGCCTTCTCACTTAATGAAATCTCAGCCAAACAGCACGAATAAATCTAAGCTCATCTTTCAAAACTGTATTTTGGACAACAGAACATCATAACATTGGCTAGAATCCACAGTAAACTGATTCCGCTTAAGGCCTCAGTGAGTGTGTGGTCCTTCGCCATGTGGAAAACACAACAATTTGGTATGTTGGGGTTTTATGATGAACTCAAACCTCTAAGCACATGGAAGAGCGTAGACATCCGTGCAGAAGCATTGCTGAGTGCTCAGGAGCGAGACGTGTGCTGGGCTGTGAGCTCAGAGCCCTCCGCAGTGGAGGGAGCTCAGTATGCAGATGGTGTCTCTCACCTTTCTGCAACGACTCTTTGTTTCTCGGAGCGTCTGCTCTTGTGAACCGCCTCCGAGGCCCACGTGTGAGGAGGCCCTGGAGGGGGCCAGCACTGAGGGGAACCGGCTGAGGCTGGGTCGTTGACCACCCAAAGCAACAACAACATTTTAGAAGAAAAGCATTTGTGTGCTCTTGGCTTCGCAACTTACAACGGAAGCCTGCTGCTCCGTCAGACCAGGTCCCGGGGGAGAGGGTCGGCAGCTGCACCGCACGGGACAGCAGTCCCAGGGAGACACTTGTCTGCAGGGACCCTTGAGCAGAAGGAATGTCCCAAGGACCCCGGGTCCCTGGCCACACGGCGCGGGGCTCAGAACAGCACGCACGGCCGGGTTGGACATTAAAAGGGGAATACTTCCTAGCGGAGGGGAAAGGCTGGTTTCAGGTCAGCCGGGGCGAGGACAGCGGACCACCAGGCCAAGGGGGACGGAGAATGGACAAGTCCTTGGAGGGCAGTGTCGGGTCAGAGCCGCTGGAGGGCACCTGTGGATGGACAGGAAGGTCCTTGTACACAGGGTAAGTGACCTCACATATGGACATAATTGGGATATGATGGGATCAGAGTTTCCCCTCAGTCATTTTCATGGGAAAAGTTTTCAAGTGCATGTTTGTTTGTACCCTGTCAGGTGATCTGTGTGTGCCCGGCCTTTCCCAGGCTCAGGCCCTAAGGCCCGTCTTCCGGCCGACGGTGGCTTTCTCACCTCACGTTCCCTTACGGCCACCATTCCAGAGACTCTAGAAAAGCGACAGGCCGGGAGTTAGCATGACCATCAGCTGGCCACTTACTTACTGTCTAGCTTAGAAAAGGTAGACTTCCTCGTTGCTCTTATCAACGTAGGAATACTCCTACTACTAATAAAGTTCACGTGGCGAGGCTGCTCCCTGAGCACAGGCTTCCTTACGACGTCCGAAAACACCCTGGGACTCTGCAGACAGCATTTCTTGTCGCGCACAGAAATCTTTCGAAGGAGGAGGAGCAGGCGTCAGGAGGCAGCAGGTGTGTGGAGACCACCTCCACTCTGACCACTTTCGCCAGAGCCCCTCCTCCAGATGTCCCTGCCCTCCAGGCGGGCGGCACCTCCCTGGACCTTCAGCGACCACTTTCCCACCTGGATATCGCTGGACACCCTCCCCTTTTCTCCTCGTGACCTCCACGCCACTGTCCTCTCGTGCCGCCAGCTCCCCGGTAGCCGTCAGAAACAGTCCCTACGTCCATCCCAACCTTACGTCCATGCTTCTGCCAGAATGATTCTTCAAACATAAACTTGAGTGTGTTAACGTCTATTAGTGGCTTTCTCATTCTTTTACTAAAAGCCCAGATCCGAAGCGTGGATGACTGACTCTCCGGGAGACTGGGCCTCGTGGCCCTCGCCGGCCGTTCATTCCTGCCGCGCCGTGGCGCCGCCGCCGTGAGCCCGAGGACCAGAGGGCTGCCCCTCCTCGGAGCCGCGTGCCTGCCATGCACCGGCTCGGGCTCAGCGTCCGGGGCCCTTGCTCTGGTCACACAGAGGGGTGGCCCCTTCGACGGGACGGGCCAGGGAAGAGGCTGGCCATGAGCTGACTCCTGAGGGTTCTCTTTAGAAGTGAGACAGCCGAGTCCGGGACCCGCAGACAGGATGCACAATGTCCCCGGGGAAGGCTCAGAGGGGCGGGCGATTTGGTGGCAGGACGACATAATCCACCCCACTTTCTTCTTTTCTTTAAGATTTTATTTACTTATTTGACAGAAACACAGCAGCAGGAGTGAGAGAGGGAGGCTTCCCGGCGAGCAGGGAGCCCCACGTGAGGCTCGGTCCCCGGGCCCTGGAGTCATGACCTGATCTGTAGGCAGACACTTACCGGCTGAGCCCCCAGGCGCCCCTCCACCCCCTTTTCTAAAGACTGTGTCTTCGGATCCAAGCCGCTCCCATCGAGCAGGAATGGGGCTTGACGCAGGAAGTGAGCGTCTGAAGCCCAGGCTGATGCTCAACAGGGCAGGGTTGGCTCAACGACGAGAGGGGGGCCCACAGAGGACCCCCGAAACACTTCCTGCCCAGTTTCCGGGTCAAGAGCCTGAGTCTCGGTCACGCCCCAGCAGCTGGGCGGCCCACCTGAAGACAGGAGCCCCAGGGCCGACAGCACAGGGCTGGGGGGACACAGGGCCCAGCTGGCCGCCCCCACCAGCGGCCGGCTCCCTGCACGTGTCGGTCCTCAGCCCAGCGGTGATGTAGTGACACCAGCGTGAGAGCAGACGGCGGTAAGAACCTCATGGGAGCACGTAAATGAGCTTTGTTTGGGGAAAATCTCAAGCACAGCCTCACTCATGTCACGGGTGCGTATGTGTAGGCTCCTGTGGGAGCGTGGCCGACAGAACAAGCCAACGTGGCCTGTCCGCGGACCCCGTGCCACCGAACCACCGCTCCCTGCCCTAGGAGCCCTTCCAGAAGGAAGCACTCTCAGCATTCAGCGCGTCCTCGTTGTAGTGAGCTCGATATTTTTAAGTAAAATACTGCGATGTTGTTTCTTGCAGTGTTGTTACAGGGGGCCTGGTGTGGGGGTTTTCCTGTTCTTTACCCGAAACCCCAGTGGATGCTTTTGCTGTGGGAATTCCTGTCCTTCAACTTGTCTTCTCTTAGTGCTTTCCTGTATGATTTGTTTGCTATTTTTGAACTTCTATTAGTCGACGAATGTCGCAGCTTCTGAAAGAGCCTTTATTTCCCGGGGCTCCCGTGACTCATAACCAACCCACAGTCCCCTACCCACAGCTGCAGAGGCCCCAGGGCTGAGCCTGGGGCGCCCCGGGTCCCGCACGCTGTCCGGTGAGCACCTGTCTGGTTTGCAGACCGCCGTCCTCTCACGGGCCTTCGTGGGGCGGAGAGCCCAGCCTCCTCGGGCACTGGCCCGTCACGGGGACACCCCAGAGGCCGGCCTCCGGATGCCAGTGGCAGTTCTGAGAGGACACAACACTTCAGTCAATGCAAGCATCTCAGCGTCATGCTTGTTTTTACTGATTTTCCAAGTCCCTGCTCTTTTGTCTACTTTGTGGAGAATTTCTCCCATTTTCACTGCAGCGCTTCGATGCTACTCTTATTCCTGCCGTCTTCTTTGTCTCAAGTCTCAGAGGACTTCTCTGAGTAACTCCCTTTTATAGCATCATTTTTTCCCTTCTGAATACAACGAATTCTCTTATCTCTCTGAGGATGGTAATCATAGTTTTATCTTGTTTGTTTCGAGGTTTCTTCTGACTTGAGGGTTCTGGAAAAAGGCCGGCAACATTGGCAGAGGCTTCGAGTCTCTCCAGATCCAGCGGGAGGGCAGACAGCTGCCCCGACAGCGACACGGAGATCTGCGGACTGTGCTTCCAACAAAGGCAACGAGCGTCGTGCAAGCCTGAAGCGCACACGGGGTTCAGAGGTGCAGCGTGCGACCGGGGAGCACCGCCCGGGTCCAGGGAGCACTGCCCGCATCAGGGGAGCACCGCCCGCATCCGGGGAGCACTGCCCGCATCAGGGGAGCACCGCCCGCATCCCGAGAGCACAGCCCGCATCCTGGGACCACCGCCTGCATCCTGGGACCACTGCCTGCATCCTGGGAGCACTGCCCGCATCCGGGGAGCACCACTCACATGCGGGGAGCACCGCCCACGCCCCGGGGAGCACCGCCTGCATCTGGGGAGCACGGCCTGCCTCCGGAGAGCACGGCTCACCCTCTGCCTTTCACAGCTCTGTCGTCCCCACATTTATTATCTTTCTCTCTCTGTGTGTATTGTTGTCAATTTTTCATTTCATCTTTATATTTTGGGTGTCCCATTTCCTTTGGGAAATGGCTGTTATTTAAAAATCAAGCTTCTTGGGTGCCTGGGTGGCTCAGTTGGTTAAGCGACTGCCTTCGGCTCAGGTCATGATCCCGGACACCCGGGATCGAGTCCCACATCGGGCTCCCTACTCGGCGGGAAGCCTGCTTCTCCCTCTCTCACTCCCCCTGCAGTGTTCCCTCTCTGGCTGTGTTTCTATCTGTCAAATAAATTAATAAAATCTTTTAAAAAATCAAGCTTCTTGAAAACTGTATGAGTACCTTCTAAAGCCATGATGAGGAACGGAGAAAGACGCGGAACCAGATGGTGAGGAAAACCACACTGAAAGGCTCAAGGCTTTCCTTGTTTGAGGAGTGATCCTGGAACCTCACGCCCCGATGTTAAAAGCCTGACAACCAGCACCCTTGGGGGAAAATGAGGAGGGGTCCGTAGCTCTTGTTTCTTCCCTATTTCCTCCATGGCACCCCTTTGTGTCCTGCAGGTTCCAAGCCCAGAAGCCATTTGGTTTCCCCCGAGTGGCCCTGGGCTCCCTGGAGGAGGCTAGAAGGTCGTTTTCTGCCCTGACCCCCATGAGGTTGGGGCCCTGAGGGGCTCTGAAGATCACCTCTCACAGACAGGACCACTCAACACGTCTGTCCTCCCCGCCCCACGGGTACCGGCCCCTCGGCTGCTGAGCCCTGACTGTGGCTTCACTTCCCGGTCTGTGGTCACTTGTCTGGGACCCTCCTTGGACACCACTGTCCCCACGAGCCGAAGCTTCTGTTAACAGTCACTCAGCCTGTCCCCTCAGATGGTTTGTGCCTTGTGTTTATGTGCTTTTATCAAATCTGAGGTTCAGAAGCATCAGAGGCTAAACCACATGCCTCCTTGTTCATGTGAGACATGTCTCTGCTTCTAGTCCATGTTTTAAGCGCACGTGTTTTTTCCTCCGATGTGAATATACTGTTTATTTTCTTTGTCAACACTTTTAAAAGAGGCGATCATGAAGAGTGAGACGTGACCTCGAGCAGTCCCATCCAAGAGGGGCTGTCCTGGGCCCGGACCCCCCCTCTTGCCCTCGGGATGCTCCTTCCCCTTCAGTGGTGGCCGTGGGCCTCGGGGTTAGCGCTAGAAATGCACCTGTTTCGTTAGTTGATAGAGTCCCGGATGCACCAGGAACATAAGGGTAATGAGCATAGGCAGGAAGGGCGTTGGCGGGCTGGGGAGTCTTGGGCCCTGCGGACATCAGTGCGACTCTGCATGAGTCACTACGGGAAACGGGCAACAAATGCGGTCAGCTGTTGGTCAGGAACGATCAGACCGCGTGTACGGTCGCCCGCGCCGCGTACCTGGCCGGGGTAACTGCGAGGTGAGACGCTCGCGCGAGGAGAGTAAAGCCCACGCTGCTCTGGGAAGTGCTCTCCACGTGGCCCCACGTCTTGCTGGAGGAGGACGTCCTGCTGCAGGACAGCATCCCAGCTGCGACTTCTTAAGGAAGTGTGCTGAAAGCAAACCTCTCAGCGGCTGTTTCTTTGACAAGACGTGCCTGCCGACCTGACTTCTCTCTGACCACCTCAGGCCCCTTTCTCTCCTGGTCACTCTCCTCTGCCCAGTTCCCCAAACTACTCAGGAAAGAAACCCAGCATGAATAATTCAAGCAAACCGTCCAATGTAATGAAGTTAGGAAGAGGCGAGGCCCAGATCTGAACTCAGGTCTATAATGCCAATGCCCGCCTTCTTTCTACTGAGCTGTGACTGCACGTTATTCTGTATTTGATCTGCACTGATTTCTAAGGGAAGAGTCAAAGCCAAACCCAGTGAGTCAACCCAGCTGGTGACTCTGAAAACTGATCACTTTCCCAGCAGTGGTGGCAGAGGTCTCGGGGAACGACCCTGGAGACCCGGGATGAGGCCCCCGAGACAGCAGTCACTCGAGGACGCACACCCAGCCCGTGCTGCAGGAGACATACCGGCGTCTGTCCAACTGTTTCGAACCAAGTGAAAGAAGACAGGCCTCAGGGTGCTGCAAAGCTGAGAATCTGAAGTCGTGTTTTAACAGGTGGTTTCCGTGGTCCTCGTCAAGTCTGCACTCTGTGCCCGTCACCCAGTGTTCATCAAAGCACTAACTGGAAGTGTGAAAACAGTCATTTCCCCATATACTTCGTCTGATCTTGAAAAGCTTCAATTCACTTTCTTGGGTCACGGGGTCACGTATGGCCCGGACTCCGCCCTGAGCGACTCCCGCCGGCCGCCCGCCGGAGCCCCGGAGCCCCGGAGCCCCGGAACACAGCCCAGCCTGTGCGTGGGGCTTCCCGAGAACCCCCGGCAGCTCGGACTCCTCTCCAGGCTGAGCCCGGGGGAACACCAGAGCTGGAAAAGCTGCTCAGAGCAGAAGCATGGGTGGCGTTCAGTGACAGGCAGAGAGAAGCAGAGGCATGTCTGGCATAAATAAGTGAGCCAATGACCTCGTGGCTGTGCCTGCTATGACCCTAGAGGCATCTGCCTTCTTGTGAACAACGGCCCGGAACCAGCGCTCGGCTCGGCTGAACACCACATTCCCCAATCTCCCTTGCATCCAAGATGGCTACTCTGTCGGCCTCTGGTCCGTGAGCCCTCAAATGGAAGGATTTGAGAAGGAATACCAGAAAGCCTTCTTGAAAGATTATAGGAAGCTAAATAAAGCCCATTTACCACCCCTCCTTCTTCCTTCCCCCTGACTGGAGGCAGATGCAATGGCCAGGGTTAGCAGCCATCTTGTGACCTTGAGGACGGGCTCTGCAGCAAGAATGGCGGAACAGCAGCCCGTGAGTGCCCTCTTCTGGCTGTCCTCCGTGAGGGAATAATCCTTGGTGCCCACGTCACTGTTGGTTTGGGTTTTTGTTCTTACAGGGAGTGCGGACCTGAGCAATACTTCCTAATGGGAAGAGGGAAGTGTGAGTCTAGTGGGTGTGCTGTACTCAAAGACCCTCCAAGAACCGAGGTTGGGTCCTCCCCTGTCTGCAGAGACCGGAGCCCTGGGTCCTGGTGCGGGGGTTGGAGTGCGAGAGGCTGATAAGGAGGCAGGTGGAAGTCCAGAGAAGGAAGCAGGAGCGGGTGGAGGGAACAGGTGCCCAAAGGGGTGTGTTTCCAGCCGTCGAAGAGCATTGTCAGAGTATAGTGATGTACACGGGGTGATCATATGAAATTGCTGATATCTGACCATTTTTGACGCCCACAATATTAATTTCATAATATTCAACTCTGTGTTTTTGACAGTACTTTATCATTTTTATTGTTAAATAAAATTCCTATTAGTTTGTTTTCATATTTTATATTGTTTATATTAATTACTAGATATCTATTTTTCAAATTACAATCGATTCTCATTTTTATTTTTGAAATTTATGTTAACATATTTATCTTTAAAATAACTTATTCCCAGGATGCCTGGGTGGCTCAGTCGATTGCCTTCTGCTCAGGTCATAATCCCAGGATCCTGGGATCGAGTCCTATCAGGCTTCCTGCTCAGTGGGGAGTCTCCTTCTCCCTCTGCCGCTCCCCCTGCTTGTGCTCCCTTTCTCTGTCTGACAAATAAACAAATAAAATCTTTTTTAAAAAATAACTTTTTCCCTTGTATATTTAATCATCATATGAATTTTGTGTTTCTAAAATGCTTATTCTCTAACTCTGACTCCCCTTTGCCTTGTCACCTCACTGTGTTTACTCTGTGACCTTCCGGACGTGGAACAGAGGAGTAGGAGTGCAGAGGGTCGGCGGTGGGAGCTGCCCACCGAGAGCTCCGAGAGCTGGCGCTCAGACGGCAGGAAGCCCGAGGTCAGCGTGGCCTGATCTCCCTCCTTGCAAAGCATCTGGTGACAGAGCTGTTTATGGAGACTCCTGGTAGCGATTTTCATGGCGTGGGGACAAGCAAAATGTGTCTGCAAGCCAGGTGTACCCCAAGGGCAGAGCCGGGCTCCCCGGGAAATAGGAGTCCCTGCACCGTGGCTGAGCTGGGAAAGGGGCCCCAGCCCTGGGCCATGAGGTCGCAGGGACGTCCCACACGCCTTCTTCCGCCAGGGTTCGCGAGGCTGCTGCTCCCAGCTCCCGTTGCCCACGAAAGGTAATGGCGCCCGGCGCTGGTCAAGCAGAAGAAGTGGAGGGGAAGGGAAGGGAAACAGAATCCCTAGCTGCACTGTCCTTCGGAGGAGCACACGGACGGGGCAGCCAAGCCAGTGCAGGCTTTACACTAGCTGGGGCCAGACGGCAGGCTGGAAAACATTCCCCCTGGTGAGCTGGTCTAACCCACAGGCAGGCCCTGAACCCTCGCCCAGGTTTGCCTGCAGCTCACTCCGAGGACCTGGTGCCAGTCGCCCACTATGTGCACGTCCCCCTTGGACGGAATGACGCGGGCAGGGGTCGACCAGCTTGGAGCCGTCGAGACTGGGAGGCAGAGTGCGGGTGCTCGCGGAGCTTCAGAAAGGACGTGTGAGCCGGCCTCCAGCTCCGCAGCCCCCACTCCTACTTCCCTGCGATCAGCGGGCTCGCTGGGCAGATGCCGCCTCCACAGTCGGCCTGGGCCTCCGTCCATGACTGAAGGCCCGTGGGCGGCGGGAGAGAAGAGAAAGGGGGAACGGAACCCTGGCCTCCTCGTGAGGGCCGGAGCCTGGGTCTGTGGGCCGTGCGCTCAGTAGTGTGGCTGAAGGGGCCAAGTTCTGAGAGTGCTTATTACATCCTCCTAGAATCGTACTTTCATGCAACGATATTGGGGGCAAGTTATTTTTTTAGAACAAATACATCATTTATTTTTAAAAGGATTATAACAAATCTCAATGATAACTTTGGGTTTGATAACTATTTTTTACTTATTTCATCAGTCAACATACAGTACATCCTTAGCTTCAATAGCCCATCAGCTGCACGGGCCAGCCAGTGCATCACGTCCCCAGCCCCCCGACCCTCCGCCACCTCCCTCCAGCAGCCCTCACTCGGTTTCCCGGAGCGAAGAGGCTCCCGGGATTGGTCTCCGTCTCTCATTACTGAAGGGAAGTTAATCTTTGCTTAACTTCTGTGATTTTCTTACCCTCTCGGTCCCTCGCATCTGCACGTGAACTCCAGCACTTGTACGTAGTAGAGGAGGCCATACTGAGGTCTTCAAACAGGAACATCAAAGGAGTTTGAATATTCCTTTTTTCCTGACATAACAGAAATTTAAAAAATACACGTAAGGGAGAAAATACAGTGAGCTCTGTAAGGGGGTGAAGGTGGCCCCAGGTTAGCCCCAGCCCCAGAGGAGGCCCCCTGCCTGGAGGTCCTCACGTGTAATGTCTGGGACCACTTCTCACCTCTGTGCGAGGACAAGCCCTGTGCAATTTCCGAGACCCCAGGTCTTCTCTGGCCTCCACGGGGCTTTGACACGCCAGGCAGCCGTGAAGAGGGTGCCACTGAGGACGCTGTTGGTGAACGCATTTCGTCTCTCTGTGAGCTGAGAATCCTCGCTTTCTATTTGTGTCCTGTCTCCATGATTAATTAAGATTACACTCTTACTGATCAGAGCTCAAAATGAGGTTTGCTGCAATGCCTACTGGATCAGCAGCCTGTTAGCCACTGACATCACGGCTGTGCCCAGGGGCTGGGCACGTCTGTCGGAGCCAGCAGGTGCCCAGGCACTGAGCCACGAGTCCGCCGGGTGACCCTGGAGAGGACTTAACCCCTTCTTCAGCTCGTTACTTTTCATCCAGCAGGCACCTAAGCTCAGTTGTCCCTGCTACCACTTTAAGGTCAAAAAACAATGGCTCCGACCTGTGAAAAGACACTACAAAATTAAAATGAATAAATCTGTAATTACATGGCATTTTTCGTGTCACCCACACAAGCTGCAACACAACTCATGTGTTTCGTATTCAGTGATGCTCACTGTATGATACCGTCACACTGTCACGTCCTCTCTGAGGTGGCTCAGCACTGGCACTCCAGCGACACCGCCGTTGGCTGGCTGCCTCCCCATCTCCGTGGTTCTAAGGGAGGCTCGGCTGCTCAGCTGGGAGGTCAGCCCTTCAACCATGTCTCTGCAGTCCCCTGATGTCCCCTGGATGTATTTCCCTCAGTTTGGAAGCAAGTGAGTCACTGAGTTAATGCTCTAAGATGCTGTTACTAATATTCTCACTGTTCAGAGTTGAAAGTCTAGAGGGGAATTCTCAGGTAGGCAGCATCTCAGCCTACTCTCGGTGATGCCAGAGTTCTACTCTCTGTGACCCCAGGGTTCTACTCTCTGTGACCCCAGGGTTCTACTCTCTGTGACCCCAGGGTTCTACTCTCTGTGACCCCAGGGTTCTACTCTCTGTGACCCCAGGGTTCTACTCTCTGTGACCCCAGGGTTCTACTCTC
>PITA01021819.1:0-15839 GCA_004023965.1 Spilogale gracilis | reverse complement strand
CCAGTGTTCTCTCTGTGATCCCGGGGTTCTACTCTCTGTGATCCTGGGCTTCTACTCTCTGATCACAGGGTTCTACCTCTATTCTTACTTAACAAATAGCAGTTTTCAAAACCTGGATAGGAATTCACACAGTGCAGTAGAATAGAAAGAAATTGTTTAAGCCTTCCATCATGATAGAAGTTTCTCTCTTCATTTCCGTAAAGGGAGAATAGTTTAATCATAAAATAGAATTACCAACCAAGGTAGATTAAGAACTCATTTGACAAATTATGCTCTAGATCAATGAATTATAATGAATTTTGTCCAACAAAAGCCATCATTTTAAAACTGAAACGGTGTTTCCCAGTGGATAGCAGGAATTGTACTGTAAGAAGGAATCACATGTTTCCAGGTCTCCCTCTGCCAACTCATGTCCTCAGCTCCTACAAGATGGAACTGGGATGCTTTGGACCAAATCCCCCAGAGCCTGGCAGACTAGGATCCCAGTACACTTCACTTAAATGATTAAGTCAGTAAAAGAGAAAGGGTCGCGAATGAGCAGCTTTGATGTCTGAATATGAAGGTGATAAAAGGTTAATATCCCCAAAGTGAAAAAAAGCAAGAAGTCTCCAGCATGCCTATGTGTCTCAACCTTGGCAAATAGATTCATCTTTCTTCATCTTTGGTTCTCCAACATTTGACAAAGCCACTTGGTCACGAGAATTCAACAACACAACCTGAAACTGGCACCTGGGAGAGGCGAAAATACCGTGGGCTGTCTTACGCCCCCACTCCCATATCATATTCAATGTCTCTTAATCTATCCAATAGTCTGTGTTAAGAGTCTAAAGTTGATTCCTCCAAAGTGGGTAATTTTCTAAAGCTGAGAATCTTTTCATGTGCTTATTGCCTGTCTGTATAATTTCTTTGGAAAAACATCTAGTCAAGTGTTTTGCCCATTTTTTTTAATTGGATTGTTTGGTTTTATTATTGCTGTAGGAATTCTTTCTATAGTCCACATATTAATCTCTTATCAGGTGTATGATCTGCATATATTTCCTCTCATTGTGTGGGTTGTCTTTCACTCTGTTGGCAGTGTCCTTTGATGCATGAAAGTTTTTAATTTTAATGAAGCTCAATTTATTTATTTTCCTTTTTCTGCCTCTGCTTTTGGTATAATATCCAAGAAATCACTGAAAATACAAAATCATGAAGCTTCCCCTGTTTTATTCTAAGAGTTTATAGTTATTACACTTAGATTGTTTGAGTTAACTTTTTATTAAATTAATTTTGTTTAAATTTGATGGGTTTCTGATCCATTTTGAGTCAATGTTTTTATATGGTGTGAGGTAAGGATCCAACTTCATTCTTTTGCATGTGAATAACCAGTTTCCCCAACACAGTTTGTTGAAGAGATTGTCCAGAAAGGCCTCACTTTAAAAAAAAAGATCTTAAAAGGAAACATTTTAAATATTTTTCTATTTAAACACTAATTTTATATTAAAATACAAAAATGTTTGCCATTTTTTTGCACACTCACTCTATGCCAGCTAATACATTAAATTCTTTGCATGCATTATCTCTAAGAATCTAAAGGAGCCTGTGAGATTTATGCTTTTAACAAGTATCTATTCTATGTCTGATACATCAGCGACTTTTCTAAGCACTGGCTTTAGCAGTGAATAAAAAAAGCAAATGAAAACTCCTGGTTTCACAAAGATTAATTCTAGTGGAAGAGACATATAATAAACAAAGGAAATGTGTAGAATTACGGGTAATTGGTATGCTGTGGAAAGTAAAGAAAGGGTATAAAGTTTACAGGGTTAATGAAGGGCTGCAACTCAAAATACAAGGGCCGGACCTCAAGGGGACAACGACTTTGAAGGAAGACTGACGGTGGGGAGGAGCTGAGCCCAGGGACACAAGAGGAAGGGCACTCCGACTTCTGGCGTCACTCATGCTAAGAGCCTGGGGAGGCCAATCACACCCACGGTCCCCCTGGTAACAAATAATCACAGACAGGGTTGGAACCCAGGTCAGCTGACCCCAAACCTTTGCTTCTTACTGCTACACCACACTAAGCAGCCCTCCGTGTGGGAACACTGTGAGTGTTTCAGGAAGTCGGTGCAGTCAGTGTGTTCACTGATGGCAGAGTGAAGGGATACCTTCTATTTTCCAGCTGTTCCCTCTGCCTGGAGTGACCTTCGACCCATATCCCGAGACCACCTGGGTTCATTCTTCCAGGGCTGCCTCTGCAGAAGGGCCTCCCGTGACCACTCAGCCCACTGCTCAGACCATGAGTGCCGCCGCTAGCCTCCTGGATGTCTCCTACCATTTCATCACGATTCCTTATTCTACACTGCCCGCGGCCGCCTTCTTCTTTAGCATCTTCCTCCATCATGAGATTGTAAATGCCGAAGGATCAGACACCGGGCTCTGACGTCTTCCAACTGCGTATCCAGTGCCTGCCACTGCCCGAAGGATACAAAAGATAACCAGACAATTACAGAGTCAATAACAAGTACAGACACGCACATTGTGAAATCAGTCAATAGATGAGACCTTGTTGATTACTCAACATAACGTCCGTGAAGTGATGATCCTCTGCCCACCGGCTGCACACCGGACTGAGGGTCCCCGGGGCAGGAGACACCAGACTGAGGGCCTCCGGGGCAGGAGACGCCGGACTGTGAGCTCCCCCAGGGCAGGAGACACTGGACTGAGGGCCTCCGGGGCAGGAGACGCCGGACTGTGAGCTCCCCCGGGGCAGGAGACACCGGACTGAGGGCCCCCGGGGCAGGAGACACCAGACTGAGGGCCCCCGGGGCAGGAGACACCG
Organism: Spilogale gracilis; assembly: GCA_004023965.1. Taxonomy (NCBI): domain Eukaryota; kingdom Metazoa; phylum Chordata; class Mammalia; order Carnivora; family Mephitidae; genus Spilogale; species Spilogale gracilis. The sequence continues at coordinate 13,021 of PITA01021819.1, read as the reverse complement.
GACCATGGGCCCCCCAGGTCAGGAGTCACCGGACTGTGAGCTCCCCCAGGGCAGGAGACACTGGACTGAGGGCCTCCCCAGGTCAGGAGTCACCGGACTGAGGGCCCCCCAGGGCAGGAGACGCCGGACTGTGGGCCCCCCCCAGGGCAGGAAAGTGCTTTCTTCTTCTCCTTCTCCTTCTTCTTCTTTTAATATTTTATGTATCAATTTGTCAGAGAGAGAGAAAAAGCATAAGCAGGGGGTGTGAGAGAGGGAGAAGCAGGGAGCCCGATGTGGGGCTCGGTCCTGGGATCACGCCCTGAGTTGAGTGAGCCCCTGGCTCCTGCTAGGAGAGTGCTTGTTTCTCATGTCGCAGTTGTCCGCTATCGCACAGCGCCCGGTGAATGCCACCCTGACGATGACCGCTGTGTGACAGCCACGGCAGGGACAGCGCTGAGGTAACGTAGGAAAATCCAAACGGGGAGCCGTGTTTCAAATTGTACTGTATCTGCTGGGAAATGATGCCTTCTCAACAATCTCTCTTTTATATTTATGCTGGAGACATTATGTAAAACGATGACGTGTACTGTTTTAGAAAGAGGTACACACGAGGCTGCTTCACTAAGTGTCTCACCGACCACGGAGCGGAGGAAGATGCTTGCCGTCGACGAAGGGCACCTGTTGGCCCAGGGCTCTGGACGCGGGGATCGTCAGGGCTCACCTCTTTGGGCCTCAGATGTCACGTCTAAAGTGCTGGAGACAGTCTGGCTGAACTGCTCAAATTTTGGATGGTCCCTAAAACTCATTCCAGCTCAGAATTTCTATGATTCTAATTATACGACTCTTTAAGATTCTTGGGAATATTGTCATTTGAAATATGGTCCTGGTAATGTCCCAAGTCAACAAGTACTCATGAAAGAGCCTTTCCGTGTGGACCATATGGATTTAAGATCTCTTTCAAGCGCAGTATTTAGATTTTGGAACGAATACAGCATTCTTTTTTAGAACAACTACAGCACTTCTATTATATGTGCTTTGAGCATTTGTAGGCAAAAAATACATATGTACTTCAAAAGATGAAATGGTCTTCAGCAGTATCGAAGCTTTGTGGTTATATCAACAATAGACCCAAGGACATCAGCTGTGCCGTACAAGGACGAGCTGCTGACACCGTCAGAGGCACGAGGAGCCGCATCGCCGTCCAGCTGCTCAGCCCCCACACTGCTGACATTTTGGACTAGCTTGCTCTTTCCTGGGGGGCTGGTATGTGCACTGTAGGGCATCAGCATCATCCCTGGCCTCCCCGCACCAGATATAGCACCCTCCCCCGGGGTGCAGCAAACAAAATGTCAGGGCAAAAATCACCCATGGGTGGGAACCCCTAGTGTGCACGGGATGCCCACAGGACACAGAGCATTGGAAAGAAGCCCCCACTTACCCTCCCGTGAGCCCACAGAAGTGCGTGCACTGGGTCCCCAGGGGAACAGTAAAAGGACCCTTCACTGCCACAGACGGTGAGTGAACTACTCAGTACCTGTCCCCCCAGGAACCGGACGACACACACACGAATAAATCAGTGGCCGCAGCTTGCATGTCAGAGCTCAGTAAGTGTCCAGAGATGTTACTATATTTACCGTCACACTTATTTGCATAATCTGTGGAAATTCACATGCTCTTTCTGGATTATCAAATAAACCCCACTTTTAGACTTCCAAAATTGAAACAACTAAAGCACTTTGTTTAGACTCCTAAAATTTTACTGGAATGTAGCAAAAGTCTTTTTCATATCCTTTGGAAATTAACAATGTCACTGTTCCTACACACTAAAATCTCTACGCACTAAATATTGAAGGGGTTTAAGTTCAGTCATATACACGGAGCTCTGGCAAGTAATCACGAACCAGCACGCTGTGCTAAAGAGACACGGGATGTCCTCATGGCCCTCCTCCAAGCTGTCCGGCCCCTCGGCAGGTTGGGAGGTGAGCAGAAGCCGGACGGGAAACCAGGGGGAGATCTGAATGCAGCCGTGGCACCTCCCCACCTCCGCCACATGGCTCCCTGGCCCCGCCACGCCGAGGAGAGAGGGAGCTGGACACGCACCCTCCCCGGGGCTGAGACAGACCTACCACATAACCGCGACCCGGGCAGGGCCTCCCCTTACTGAGCAACGGAGCGAGCCCGAGGGAAGAGGGGTGCCCAGGCTGGCCCTCTGGGACTGAGGACGCCCTCCACAGAGGAGCAGCTCTTAGGAAATCTGCCCCCAGCTTAGGGATGCTGCTGAAGTCCGTCCGGGGCGGCCGCCGTCCATCCCCCTAGAGCATTTCCAGGCCTCTGAGGGCGCCAGGTGCCAGCAGGTGCTGCCTGCCCACACCTGGGCTAGTCAGGAGCAGGCATCTCAAGCAAAGCTTTGCCTTTTCAGGAAAGTGGTTGTCGAGCCGTGAGGGTGGGACGCAGTAGTCACCCCGGGGACGTACGACGGCCACAGAAAATCCCTGTAAAAGGGCAGAGAGCCTCGGCAACAGTGCCTGGGGTAACTTCTGGTAGGGGCCGGGTGATCATTCATGAACACGCTCCGAGGTGCGAAGGGAAGACGGCCCGCTCGGGAGCATGGGGCAGGAGAACGTCGGGAGAGGGAGGGGATATTTGTGGAGAACAGAAAATAGAAGGACTTTATAAAGCTCTCTAGTGATACAAAGAAAGCTTGCACGAATATAGAAAAGCATAACAGAGAGAAATTATATAAGACAACTTTCCTGAGCCGAAAAGTAACAAAAGCAGTCATTTCAGACCAAAAAAAATCAGCCTATAGTGACAACAGATATAATGAGATACAGAAAGAACCTAAGTTTTGGGGCACCTGGGTGGCTCAGTTGGTTAAGCGACTGCCTTCGGCTCAGGTCATGATCCTGGAGACCTGGGATCGAGCCCCACATCGGGCTCCCTGCTCGGCGGGAAGCCTGCTTCTCCTTCTCTCACTCCCCCTGCTTGTGTTCCCTCTCTGGCTGTGTTTCTCTCTGTCAAATAAATAAATAAAATCTTTAAAAAAAAAAAAAGAACCTAAGTTTTATTAGCAATAGGATGAGAGGGAATTTGCCTAATCAGCAACCAAAATATAATCTTCCTCTTAAACCTTAAATGTCAAAATATAACAGAATAAGGCCTACCAGTGCCTGAAAGAGAACCCGTGACGGCCTGACGTTTTAGTCATCAAGGTGCGTTTGATGTAATAAATAGAAACAGCAGAGTGCAAAACAACCCCCTGGGGGGGCCTTCTGAAAAATCTCCCCAAGGAAGAATTCCAGTCCAGCCTGACAGGAATCGAATGGAGAAACACCAGTAAGAATCAGAACCAGTTATACCCGGATATGTCTGCAGAAACCCATCCACAGAAACAGACTCAGGTATTGAAAATACGTTTCAATCACAAAATACAGAATGTGAGCTCTCATGACGAACGTTATGGGTGGAACTGTGCTCCCTTCCAATCCGTAGGTGGACGCCCGAACCCCACACGTGACTGCACGGGCCTGTTCCCAGAGGACCGGTGTCCTTCCTAGAACAGGGAGAGCCCAAGGAAGCGTTCCGACAGGGAAGACGCAGGAGGGCACAGCGGCAAGACAGCTGCTGGGCCTGTGAGGACCCCGCAGCCCCCCAGAAAGCAGCCCCGCCCGCGCCCTGGCCCCAGCCTCCCTGCCTCCTGGCCCCAGAGAGGGAGATTTTATTTATTTATCTGATAAAGAGATCACAAGCAGGCAGAGAGGCAGGCAGAGAAAGAGAGGAGGAAGCAGGCTCCCTGCTGAGCAGAGAGCCCGATGTGGGCCTCGATCCCAGGACCCTGAGACCATGACCTGAGCCGAAGGCAGAGGCTTAACCCTCTGAGCCACCCATGCGCCCTAAAATGATGTTAATGTAGATATCCAGTAGTATAATTATACAGTCAATAAATAGCATCTAAAATACTGGTCAATAATGTTTTATTATTCGTTTTAAGAACTGGAAATAGGGGCGCCTGGGTGGCTCAGTTGGTTGAGCATCTGCCTTCAGCTCAGGTCATGATCCTGGAGTCCCGGGATCGAGCCCCACATCGGGCTCCCTGCTCGGCAGGAAGCCTGCTTCTCCCCTCTCACTCCCCCTGCTTGTGTTCCCTCTCTAGCTGTGTTTCTCTCTGTCAAATAAATACATAAAATCTTAAAAAAAAAAAAAAGAAAAGAAGAGGAAATAAAGCCAGCATGCAATTAACTACCAAAGTGGAAAATAAGGACAGCAGTCTGAACAATAAAGCAATAAGAATTAGAAGACATAAAAATAATGAATTATATAACTCAAATGTTAATTATTTAAAAACAAGCAATAAAATAATTATTTTCTGAGAGTATTCAAGAAATTTTTAAAAAATGCAAAATCACAACATTAGAAACACAGTTATGAAGAAAAGTATTTTCCAACCTAGAAACATAAACCCTATACATTATGTATAGACTAATCTAAAACTGGGTCTGTTAAAATAATTACAGGTTTTGACCAGGTTGTATTTGTGCCAAAAATGCAAGGATACTTTAATACTAATATATGCATCATCAAAATTCATCACACCCCTTGGTCAAAAAAAATTATAGAGATCATAAAACCATCTTATAATAAAATCCAGCATCTGTTTATGGGGGAGAAATCTCTTGTTTATACGAAAATTGGCTTTAAAATAAGTCAGTTGCAAACCATCATTAAAACCTTAATGTCAGACTAATACAAGAAATTCATTCTTAAAAAATGAGTAAGCAGGGATGCTTTTTCTTAAAATCAAGAAGAAACAAGGATGCCCAATATTATCAGAATTATTTAGTATAAACAATAACTATGATGGAATGTTTATTCTGGCCTCTGACCCAAGGTCATGACAAAATTATCTCCAGTCCTTTCATTGACCCATGAAAATGATTTCATCTCTCCAGTTTAATGAACACAGCATGGACGCCTTCACACGGACGTGACCTGGGGAAGTCACTCAGACATCAGCAGTAGAGCTGGGATGGAAACGGGTCTAAGTCAGCTACTTTTGACCACTTGTTACTGATTTCCTTGTTTGGATATTCTACCTGATTAAATAAGAAAAAACAAAGAAGAGGCACTTGTGTAGATGAGTCGGTTAAGCATGCAACTCTTGGTTTCAGCTCAGGTATGATCTCAGGGTCATGAGATTGAGCCCCGCATTGGGCTCCGTGCTCAGCAGGGAGTCTCTCCCTTTCCCTCTGCCCCTCCCCAGTGCTCATTCTCTCTCTCAAATAAATAAATAAACTTAAAAAAAAAAAGACAAAATGAAGAAGAAAGAAGCTAACATGGAAAAACAGGAGACCAAATAGTGCTTGTAGATCATGAGACTGTTCACCTGTGAAGCCCAAGGGACCCTACTGGAAATTAGTAATGACGTACGGTGATCAGACACAAGCAAATGTGAAAAATATCAGTGCTGGTATCAAGAAATATTGAAAAGATTATTTTTATAACTGCAACAAAAAATATAAAGTACCTGGGAATGCACATCAATAAATGTGGAGGACCTAAACGGTAAACCTGTCATTTCTTGGTGGGAAACCCTAACCTGGATAAATAAGGAGATAGGTCTCAATTAAAACAGAAAATTGGCAGGATATTATTTCTTCCCATATAATCTGACAGAACAAATCTAAACTCATTTACAGAAACAAATACAGAAAAATTAATTTTAAAAACACAGTTAAAGTACAATAAGTTGTGCGCCTGGGTGGCTCAGTCGGTTGAGCATCTGCCTTCAATTCAGGTCATGATCCCAGGGTCCTGGGGTTGAGTCCGACATCGGGCTCCCTGCTCCACAGGGATCCTGCTTCTCCCTCTGCCTCTTCCCCTCTCTCTCTCTCTCTCTCTCTCTCTCTCTCTCTCTGTCTCTCCTGAATGAATTAAAAAAATAAAATACAATAATTTGACATTTGCATAACTGACATAAAAATGTATTTTAAAGTTTTAATAATTGAGAAAGTATTACAGTGGTACAGCAACTGATGAATGCATAAAAGGGATCGAGCTAAAAATAGATTCAACACTTACACAGATATTTCTTCATGTGATAAGTGTTTTCCAATAAATAACATGAATTAAAGCATTAAGCACAATTTGATTACACAAATCATCATTTGATTTATTTAGGTATAACTGACATGCAACATTGTATTCCTTCCAGAAGGACAATATAATCATCTGATGGATGATGTACTGCAAAATGCTCCCTCCCACAAGTGTAGTGACCGTCCATACTGCACAGGGACAGGTCTTTTCTTGTGATGAGAACTTTTAGGATCTGCTCTCTTAGCAACTTTAAAATATACAGCACAGTGTTATTAAACGTGGTCACCATACTGGAAGTCCCATCTCCCTGACTGACTTATTTTATAATTGGGAGTTGACAACTTTTGACCTTTTGGATTTTAATAAACCCGCTGGCTGATACTGGGGTTCTAGATAAAACGGGAACTCCTCGGCTACATCGGTCAATGCTGATAAAGCAAATTCTCAAGCCCAGAATTATGCAATGTCCACAGATATTCATTACACTAACCCTGAAGCAAGATACTGAATTGTTTCTGAATCACCAAGGCAAGAGTAAATTATGTACTATAATTTGTGTTCCCTGTATTTTAATATATTTAAATTCTTTAGAAACTGACCAGTGATTGGGGCGCCTGGGTGGCTCAGTTGGTTAAGCAACTGCCTTCGGCTCAGGTCATGATCCCGGAGGCCTGGGATCGAGTCCCACATCGGGCTTCCTGCTCGGCGGGAAGCCTGCTTCTCCCTCTCTCACTCCCCCTGCTTGTGTTCCCTCTCTGGCTGTGTTTCTCTCTGTCAAATAAATAAAATCTTGAAAGAAAGAAAGAAAGAAAGAAAGAAAGGGGGGGGGAAAGAAAGGAAGGAAGGAAGGGAGAAAGAAAGGAAGAAAGAAAAAGAAAGGAAGGAAGAAAGAAACTGACCAGTGGTGAAGACCAACTGGTAACTCGAACCCCTGGCCTCCCTTCTGTATTTCCCTGATCCACCCTCTACTGGCCTGTTAGAGTTCAAATAAAATCTACTCTTCAAAAAGGATTATCATATTCCTGATCAATCAGATAATTTCTCTCCCTTAGCCAGACTTGGAAAAAGTTGCTTCCCTGCTTAGATATGAGTGATGAAATCTGGATGCTTATTTCCAGAACTATAGATCTCATGTTGCAGAATATGTTTTCATGAAGGAATTTAATCTTGTTTCAAAAGACATACGGGTGGCATGTTTTTTACGACTTTGGTAAATTGCACCTGACAAAGTAAGGAAGCTATCTGAGCCCTTAGAGAAAGTGAGTGGAGTGAGGGGCGTGGGGCGCAGTTCTGGGGAGTCTGACACCCGGTCACCTCCAGGCATCAGGGAAACCTTTGACACTGAGGGGTGGGACTTCCTTTCCTAAGAAGCAACTTGATGGGGAAGAGGGAGGGCTCCCAAGCACTGAGGAGCTCATGAAGGCCAAGCGTGCATCACACACTGTCCTAGCGACCCAGGGACACATCCTGGACCAGCTATGCTGCTGGCGATGACCCGGCCCTGGGACGGCCAGGGTGCCCATTACACCCCCAGTGCCCCCTTGGGCTAAGCTGCTGTGATTGGCTTCTGGTACCAGACCGGCGGTGCTCCGTCAGCCGAAGGGGCTGTAAACAGAAAGGGAGAGCAGCTTCGCTTTCTTCTGGTAACAGATCTGAATTATCAAAGGGCACCTTTCTCAATTATGCTGCTTTTTTTTTTTTTTCTTTTTGCAAAATACTGTTAAGGAATGCATGGATACTGTGAAAAGGAAAGTATTTCAAGCAACATCTGCATGACCTCCAGGGCCCTACAGAGTTCTTAGAGTTCATGACTCACCTTAACCCAGCAGCAGGTGTGATGGCGGTGCAGGGCATGGCCACACGCATACTGTGAATTATGTCATCCAGATGGATGAGATATAAAGTCACTACTTTACGCTATATGCTTTCGAGTTACAAATGCGGGTAAAAGAAAGAAAAAAAAGAGAGAAAAGGAAGGAAAGGAAGAAGGAAAGAAGGGGGAAATAGGAGAAGTGAAGAGAAACAAACAAATAAAACAAGAAGCAAGGAAAAGTGACCAGAAGGAGAAGGAACGACATGAGGCAGGAGGGGACTAGGCCATGCTGAAATCTGCACGGGAGGGGCTGCTGGCACGGAGAGCAGGGGGATCAGCCCCCGCCCGGGGCCCATGTTCTTGCAGATGTGACGGTCCTCATGACACGCTGTGCCAAAGCCAAAAAAGGGAGCTAAAATAGACTCTATATAAACATATAGCGAAAGTCGTATACTATAATACATCGATTCTTATTGATGATTATCTAAAACAAAAGGAAATTTGAAAGTCTTGGATGGAAGAGATAATTTTTTAAATGTGAAATAAGAATTCTACCCTCTAATATCTTCAAGATCAAATGACAAAAGAAAGACATGAATTTTTAAAAAATGGATTGAACTTCATTCACATGTATTATGAGTTTTTAAAGACTATCTTGGAAAAATATAACAACTATCTCAAGAATTATAGCATTTTTGATAAAAACCCTATATATCATTGACAAAGACATAACTACAGGAAATTATTACTTTTGTAATTCAAATGAAAAATAAAAACTAACAGCAAGAAGAAAATTAACTGAATAGCTGAGGCAATATTACAGAGCAAATGCAGGAGCCCATCAATCATGTCTTTGATACATATCAAACAAAACCCAATAATCCTTAGGAAATAGTTATCTAGAGAAAAACATTTCAAAACTAAATTTGATTACAAATTGCTATTGGTAAAAAGAAAAAAGGAGATACTGATGTTGTATGAAACCAAATCTCATGCCTTCCTAGGTTTTACATAAGAAGTCAGATAACAATGACAGATGTTTTACTATTCTTATCTTTAAAACTTGGATGGATTTGGCATGGATTCCTTGCAGGATCGCAGACTTCCTGACCAGGGATTATCTATTATGGAACTGAGAAAACTCCTAGAAACAGAAATCTACTTTTTGTATGCTGACCTTCATCTGGTGGATTTGCACTTCTCTGAAGCGTCCAGCCAGCAAGGTCGCGGCCCACAGTCAAGGCCACTCCGGCGCTTGAGCTCGGCAGGACGCATCAGGCTCAGGGACCTCACGGAGGCGCGGGCATTTCCAGCAGGTGCATCGCCTTTCAGCACGCCGAATCCAGCAGCACATTAAAAGGGTTATACGTGACGCAAGGGTCATACCAAGTAGGATTTACCCCAGCAATGAAGGGCAGTTCAGTAATAAGAAAATCAATCGTGTAACACATCACAGCGATGAAATGAAGGAAACAGCACACACCCTCACAATCCCCTCAACAGACACAGAAGAAGCATTTCACAAACTTCCAACACCCTTTCTTTATTAAAAAATACTCAGTAAACTAGGAATGGAGGAGAACATCTTTGACATGATCAAGGACAACTGAAAAACCCGCACGCGGCATCACACTTGTGAGTGAAAGATCGAATCTTTCCCTCTAGAATCAGGAACGCAGGGTGCCCACTTCCCACGGCTCTGCCTGGTACTGAACGTGCTGGTCAGTGCAATCAGGCAAGAAAAGGAAATCAGAGGCATTCAGATTGGAAAGAAAGAGGTAAGACTGTATCTGTTTGTAGATGACATGATTTACATGTAGAAAATCCTGTAGAATCCGCATCAAAAACAAACTAATTATTAAAGCAAATAAAGAATCTCAGGGGCGCCTGGGGGGCTCAGTCGTGGGGTGACTGCCTTCGGCTCAGGTCATGATCCCGGAGACCGGGGATCGAGTCCCACATCGGGCTCCCTGCTCGGCGGGAAGCCTGCTTCTCCCTCTCTCACTCCCCCTGCCTGTGTTCCCTCTCTGGCTGTGTTTCTCTCTGTCAAATACATAAAATCTTAAAAAAAAAAAAAAAAGTAAAGAAGAGAAAAAGAATTCCAGCAAAGTTGCAGGGTACAAGATGAACACAAGAAATCGGTTGTGTTTTTATGTGCCAGCATTAAGAAGCTGAAGGTAAATGAAGAAAGCAATTCTATTTACAACAGACTCCAAAAGAATAAAATATTCGGAAAGAAATTGAACCAAGTAAATAAAATACTTGGACACTGAAACTACAAGGCATTGCTGAAAGAAATCAGAGAAGGCTTCAATGAATGGAAAAACATCCCACGTTCACAGCCTAGAAGACTCAAATCATGAATATGCAAATGATCTACAGATTTAAGCATTCCCTTTCTAAATTCTAATGACCTTTGCTTGCAGAAATGAAAAGGGTGATTCTGAAATTCATATGAAATTTTAAGGAACCCCCAAATAGCCAAAACAATCTTGAAAAAGAAAAACAAGGTAGGAAGATTCACACTTCCTAATTTTGAAACTTATTGCAAAGCATTCGTGAATTCACCCACTCACCGGAATTTGCTCGTGCCCCAAAGTGCATACATCAACACTCGCTGTGGGGCCCCCCGAAGACATGCCCGGAGGGCAAGAAGCCAGCGCTCGGAGCTGAGGTCAAGGCTGCCCTCGGCCTTCCCGTCTCAGCTCCTGTCCGGGGACACCGTCCTGTTCACAGCACACATCGCGCCAGACCTCTGCATTTTGTTGTGGTTTTCCTGGAGATGATGCTGTTTAAATGGTCCCTAAGAGTAGCGCTGAAGTTCTGCCCCGCATCCCTGAGAGCAGAAGAGCCCTCGCACACGGACCTGGTCCCCCGACGGCCATCGGTGCTCTGTCTGCATTCTTTGTTAGTTTTACTCTTGATTTTTATCAGAGCCACTCAGGCACAGAGAAAACGGTTTTTCCCTGCACGGTGACTCCACAGCTCTGCATCCCAAGCCTGAGTGGACACCTCGCACATTCTCAGAGCAGGCGTGCTCTGTTCTACTCCCACGGCTGCCCAGCGGCTCCGACCCGTTTCCCACTCGTGCTGCAACGTGAGCTCCCTACCTCCCTCCAATACCTGTCTTCAGGCCACATCACCCTTTCGTCTTCACATTTTTGTGACTGCAAATTCAACTGACATAAGACACATAATGAACTATGACTCTGTTGTTAAAGGAAGACTTTGTTGTTTCTAGAATAAAATTGCCTTGTTTTTTATCTGGTTGTTGCTCAAGTAATCCGATAGTAAATCTTCTCTGAAGGCTTTCAGACACACCAAGTTTTCTTCCACTTTCTCCTTCTTGGAGGCAGAACTGTCTACACTGGATCTCCGCTAAAGTGGTAACTCAGAGGTGATTCGAGGGTGGCGGCCGCACCCACCATCCGGGGAGAGCCTCTCCTTTCTGCTGCAGCCTTGCGGTCCCCGTGTGCGGAAGGGCCCGCTCCAGGGGCTCCCTCAGGAAGGGAGGCAGACGCCTCGGTCAGAACTTGTGTGACAACACCCGAAGATGCCCGCCTGTGCCCAACTGTGATAGGCTGGGTGTGCTGGAAACCCTTTCTCCTAAAAGTTTGAGTTGCCTTCCTTCGGATTCCAGGGCTGCTTCGTGGAGTGTGAATGGTTCTGCGCTAGGCCTTTCGTGTCTCCTCTCAGGGTCTTCGGCTTTACCCTGCTCTGGGATTTCTTCGCGCTGTGCTTTGCTTTGGCTAGACGTTCATACCTTGAGCTGAGCCCTCAGTTTTTTTTCTTTAAAACACGGAGGTCATAACTTTCGGTTCTGGAAATTTGTTCTTTAAGTAATTCAGTGATTTCCTTCCTTCTAATTCCTCTGCCTTCTCATTTTAGAATTCTGATTTATGGTACAATGAGCCTCCAGGACACGTCTGAATTTCGAGTTTCTCTGTCATCTTTTCCATCTCTTTGTGTTTTAACTCTAGCTTCCAAAGATGATTTCCTCAACAATACTTTCCAGCTCCTTTACTGAGTTAACTTTTTGTTATGTGTATATCTAATGTCATATATAATTATATGTTGTTATATATATACATACAAACATACAAATGCACATAAATTCTATATACTGTATGTGTCATAAACATTACATATATGTCATATGTAGGTAACATCTAAGGGTCCGTTGTCCTCTGAATGACTGTGTAATGCCACCTTGTTCTCATCGGGCTCTCCGATGCCATCTCTAACCTCCCTCAGGATGGTACTGATGACTTTGTTTTCTTCCGCTTGCAAAGCCTTGAAATTGTGTGTCTGCTTGTTATCTATTTGTTCTCTCCCTCCTGGTGATTGGCCTGGTAATCACCGAGGCCCTTTCAGAGGACACCCCATTCCACGTCACTCATCATCCCTGTAGCGCACCCCACGAAACCCCCTTCAGAGGCTGGGCTTGGATGTTGTTGCAGTCATTAAAGGGCTCTCGGTTCTAGGAACGTCGTCTCTCTCCAGGCATCTCTGGGGCCAGTGTGGGGAACAAGCTCTGTGTACCTTCATCCTCCTCAGGAGGGAAGATGCCCGAGAGACAGGCAGCCGGTCATTTCACCTGATGCAGGGACTTCCCCCACGGCTCCTGTCCGGGTAAATGTGCGCCAGTGTCCACTGCGCGTATCGGATGTAGCCTGCAGCTTCTCTAGCTGAGGAAGGAGAATTCACAAGTTCAAGCTCTGTGAAGAGAATGGGTGCCGTGGGAAAGGGGGAACCGGGATGGCCTCAAACATCCCAGAGAAGGTCGGCACCTCCAGGAGTGGGGCAACTGGGCTTCGCCTGCCCCCCAAGTCCTGGACACGCGCGGCAGCCTGCCCAGGGCGCCCTCATGTAGCTGCAGGGAGAAGCTGCCCACAGGTCGGCTTAGAGGCTTGGCCTGCTTCAGGGAAAATAAAGTAAGAAACAGCTTAATTTTACATAAAACTCAGGGACATGAGGGCTTTGGGAATCACAGCCCGGAGGCACACTCCAGGGTGGGTCAGCGCGCGACCGTGGTCATTTTGACTCAGGACGGGCAGCAAACACACTTCCCTTCCTTCCATAGCCAGGGCGGTCAGCCGGGGAGGGGTCAGCCCAGGGAGGGGGATCTGCTTG
>PITA01021818.1:0-31806 GCA_004023965.1 Spilogale gracilis | reverse complement strand
GCGCCGCCCCTCCCGGCGCAGGAAGGAGGGGGTCTCCCCGATCTGCCATCCGTGGGGTCCCAGCTGGAAGAGCAGTGGCCCGACTGCACCTCAAATCATGGGTTAAGGTAAGCCCGAGCTGAGCGCCCCTCCTTGGCTCCGTCTATGCAGCCGGCTTCCCTGCTCTGGTACCTGGGGGCTCTGCAGTGCTCAGGCAGCCTGGGTCCTTCTGTGACCCCGCGGGTCCCGAGGCCACACTGTCCCCACGAGGCCTCCACCCCCCCCCCCCCCGCGTAGCCTCTGGGCGACGGCCCCCAGGGGAGCAGACCCTAAGGGTTCCGATTTTGTGCTCCACGGCTCTACTGCTGCCCGGGAGCCGACCCCTTCCCTGCGGGCGGTCCTCCCAAACGTCGCCTCTGATTCACTTCTCCAGAAATTGGTCGCTTTTCTGTTCCTAGAATAATTGCCGCTCTTCTTCTCTTTGCTCTCCTGCTGAGTCTGTAGGTGTTCCGACTGGTGTGCTAACCATCCGGCTGAACCCCTGGGACCCGGTGATACCTAGGTCTCCCACTCTCCCGCCATCTTCCCCTGTCCACTCATTTTTTGGTTTTGAACTTATTGATTTCTATGAACACTTATTATTTCTATTTTACCTTACATTCACTTTATTTTTATTTTTCTGTGTTCTTTAGGTGAAAGCTTAGATTATGATTGAAGACCTTCCTCATTCCCAACATAAGCTACACCACTGTAGTTATGCCCCACAAATTCTGGTATTTTTGCTTTTATTTCTATTCAGTTCAAAATATTTTTCCAATTTAGTTATAATTTCTTAATTTCTTTTTCACCTATGGGTTATTTAGAAGTGAGTTTAACATATCCAAGTATTTAAATTTTTTTTTCTCAATATCTTTCTTCTACATATTTTTAATTCATTTTTGGGGGGAGGGTGCAAAGAATATTGGATCATCTCATTTCTTAAAAAAGATTTTATTTATTTATTTGACAGAGAGAGACACAGTGAGAGAGGGAACACAAGCAGGGGGAGTGAGAGAGGGAGAAGCATGCCCCCCGCTGAGCAGGGAACCCAATGTGAGTCTCGATCCTGGGACTCCAGGATCATGACCTGAGCCGAAGGCAGATGCTTAACGACCGAGCCCCCCAGGCGCCCCCTTCTCACCGTGTTTCAGCATGGAGTCTCTGTTTTATGTGCACATGAAAATACTACACATTGTGTTGTTGGATGATGGATGGATCCTACAAATGTCAATTGGTTCAAACCGGTTGATGCTGTTGTGGGGGGTTTATACCCTTCACTGTCCTTCTGTGCACCTACTTCACATCTCACTGAGAGACGAGTGTTGAAGTCTCCAGTTCTGGGTGTGAAAATTCCTATCTCTCCTTGCCTTTCTATGGTTGTGTTTTATGTATTTTTGAAACTTTGTTTGATTGCTGTGCCCCCTGGATTTATCAACTCCTTTCTCATTCTGTAATGTCCCTCTTGATCCCTGGCAGTGTTCCTTGCTCTGAAGTCTACATGGTATGACATGAATGCAGTCTCTTGAGCTTCCTTTGTGTAGAGTTTGCATGCTTAACGTTTCCCCTCCTTTTACTTTCAACTCATCTATGCCTTAATATTTAATGTGAGTTTCTTAAAGATTGTGTAAAGTTGGTGCTGGCCTTCTTTTAAAAAAAAAATCTCATCTGAAAATGTCTACCTTTACATTGTGTCTTTTCGCCCATCTGCCTTTAGTATTTAATGATATGATTGGATTGGAACCTAGCTTTTTCCTCTTTATTTCCCATTGGTGTTAGCTCTTCTTTGTTCCTCCTTCCTTGACTCTTGTGGGATTGAATATTTTTACAACCCTATTTACCTGTCGGCTGGTCACTGCCCTTCTCTTTCAATTCAGTGTTCGGTGCTCACTTCCGGGGTTCAGCATCGTCTCGAGCTCATGGCAGACCTTCTGGACGTTGTGCTAGTTCTCGTGTAATTAGTGACTTTCATTTTCTTTCCCACTTTTTCTGTTGTTTTCAGAGATTTTACTTCCACGCGCTCTGTGCTCTGCAATGCCCTGCTCCTGGTTTTGCTTTGGATAATTTGTTATCTTTTTAAAGGGCTGACACAGAAGAAGGGAGTCCTTTCTACACACCCTCATTTTTACCACTTTGAGCCTTCTTCCTTCCTCTGTGTAGATGATTTCCCGTCTGCTAATAGCTCTTCTGCCTGAAGAACTTCCTTTGACATTTTTTCGTAGCACAGATCGTCTGGCAGTAAATCCTTTCAACTTTCATTTGTCTGGAAAAGTCTACTTCTCCTCCTTTTTGGTAACAGCTTTAATAATAGGTGAGTCACCCACTTAAAGTGTGAATTCACAGGGTTTTAGGACATTCACAGGGCTATGCAGCTGTCACCCCAAATTTAGAGCATCCCTGTCACCGCCCGAGGAGAAGCCCTGTGCCGTTAGCTGACACTTCTCACTGCCCCGGTCCTAAGCCTGCAGCAACCACGCACCCACTTTCTTTGTCTCTAGAGTTACATTTTCTGGCCGTTTCGTGCAGATGGAGCCATGCAGTGCGTGACCTTCTATGTCGGGCTTCTTTCCCAGCCTGTCCTTTTTCCAAGGCCCACCCGTGCTGCGGCCCGTGTCAGCGCCCTCTCCTGCTTGTGGCTGGGTGACGTCGCGTCGTGAGGCTGCTTGTGCTCGTCCGTCCATCGGCAGGTGAATGCCTGCCTTGCTCCCACTCTTTGGCTACTGCCCACGATGCTGCTGAGGGCTTTGTGCGGACATGTTTTTCATGTCTTGGGGGCACCTCCTAGGGATGGAATGGCTGCGTTACATGGTGCCTGTTAGCCGGGGTGAGGACATGGCAGCCCGTTTACCGAAGCAGCTGCACCATCTTGCGTTCCCACCAGTGGTGCACGGCGCTCCTGTTTACCTGCAGCCTGACTTCTTATTTTCTCGGTCTTAAAAAGTACTTACTTTAGGGCACCTGTGTGGTTCAGTCAGTCAAGCATCTGCCTTCAGCTCAGGTCATGATCTCGAGGTCATTGGATTGAGTCCCACATTGGGCTCCCTGCTCAGTGGGGAGTCAGTTTCTCCCTCTCCTTCTCCTCCCTGCTCATTCTCTCTCTCTCTCTCTCTCTCCCTCTCTCTCTCTCTCTCTCTCTCTCTTCCTCTCAAATAAATAAAATATTTTAAAAAAAAAAAACAAAAAGTTTTATTTTAAAAAGCTTCTTATAGTAGCCATCATCACGGATGTGAGGTGGTCAGCTCCTTCATTTCTAGATGGGTTTGCCGGGGATAGGGTCCTGGCTTGGTAGGGAGTTTGCTTTTCTGTTTTTTCCAGCACGTTAACACCGTCGCTCCATTGTCTCCTGGCTTCCTTGAGTCTCATCTTGTTCCTCTGAGCAGTGTGTGCTTCCTGCTCTCTTTGGTTCTGTTCAAGGTTTTTTCTTCAGTTCTGGTGTTCATCAGCTTGACTACAGTGTGTCTACATGTCCTCTTCCTGTTGGAGGATCCTTGAATTAGTGAGTTGTTGTGTTTCACTGATTTTGAAAAATTGTTGATATTTTATTTCCTTATATATTTTTTCTCCCTGTTTTCTCATTTTACTCTGGGGCTCCACCCCCACCAACGCCTCCAGACTGCTTGGTTTTGCTTGACACTGTTAGAGACTCTGTTTTCTTTCTTCTCCTGTGTTTCGCATTGGACAGTTTCCCATCTTCCAGTTCAGGGAGACTTCCCTCAGCCTTGCCAGTTCCTTGGATGAGCCAGTCAAAGGAATTCTTCACCTTTGATGTCCAGACCATTGTTTTTAATGTTTCCATTTGAGTCTCTCTCACCGTTCCTGTTCCTCTGCTGATTTCCACCCCTCCGTTCATGAGGTCCATCTTGTCCAGGAGACCCTGGAGCATAGCCGTCACGGTGACTGAAATGTTCTGTCTGGTAGCTGCAACCACTCAGCATCTGAGTCTAGTTCTGATGCTTGACAATGAGTGCTTTTCCTTGTTTGTTGTTTTGTTTTTCTGTGTCTTGTAATTTTTTATTGAATATCAGTCATTGTCTGTAGAGGATCAGTAGAAAATATTTGAGGAAAATAGTATTTAAGTGCCGATGCAGACACATCTCTTCTCGAGTTGGTGTGTGGGTTTGAGTCGACCCGGGAAATCGCTGGGCTGGGTCAGGGGTTTGTGGCTCTTGTCATTGCGCCCAAGCCAACATGAGGTTCTGAGTCTCGTGGTAGGCTGCCGGCGCCCGCAGGCACCCACGGCCCCAGGCTCTGCCCGTGTCCCTGCTGCACGCCCTGCAAGCCTGCAGCGCAGAAGGGGCCCTCTCTGCAGCGGCCCCTCGCCCAACTAGATGGCTGTTGCTTGTTGCTCACTGTGAGGCTTGGTCTGAGGAAAGGGGATCTCAGTTTCTTCTGTGAAGCCTTAGATTAGTCAAGGCATTTGTGCCTCAGCTTGGGCGGCCAGCCTTCTGAGGACGCCTGCTCTCCTCCCCAGCAGCCGAGCTCTGCTCTGTGGCAGGGGGCCTCTGTCTTCCTCCCAGGGGCAGGGGTTTGGGACTTTGCCTCTTACCCTAGAGGCAGGGATACTTTCCTAGATCCCGGGGCAGGAAGGAAGGAGGGACCTTCCTTTCATCCTTATCCTGGTGATCCTGCGGAGAAGAGGGCTTGCTGCCCTTCTCCCAGTGGCCTAAGGCTTTGGCTTTGTGTGCAAGATGGGTTGCGGTGGTGGGGAGAGTCTCGCACCTGTCCCAGCCAGCCTCCCGCCTGTGTGCACCGCGTGGGGGCCCCTGCAGCTTCTGCCCGGCTCTTAGTCTCTCTTGTGTCTGGGCTGGAGCGATTCCAGACTGACCGGCCAGCCCGCATCCGCCCTTGGAGTCATGTTAAGACTGGATTTCTTTCTGATTTCTTCTCACCCGCTTCCTCCTCCTGTGCTCTGCCAGACATTTCCTTGGGGCCTCAGCTCTTTCATGAGCTCAAGGAGAGATAGGGTTTTATAGACCATGGGTGAGACGGTCTCTTGTGGTTTTCTATGTCATAAGCAGAGGACGTTTTCCTGTGATTTTAAAATCATCTTTTTCCTTCTTTGTAAATTATCTCTTTGGATAGTTACCCGTTTATCTTGTGAGATCTTAGTATTTTTGTCAATTTTATGATCTCCTGATACAGTGAAGTTATTAACTTTTTAATTGAATCTACTGCACACACAGTGTCAGCTTGTTTTCAGATCCTTAATTGCGTGACAGCTCTAATAAAGAGATGTAAGTTTTTAACGTGGTGGCATCTGATGGCTTTTCTGTTGCGAATCCCTTTCATCTTCTCTAAGCCTAGGGAGGCCTCTGTCTCCAGAGATTTGAGAGATGCTCATTTCTACTCTCCCTGCTTCGATTTTCATCCTCAGGTCTCCTCAGTCCACTTAGAATTTCATTAGGAAGGCAGGACCCGTAGATCTGTATTTCTTGGACAATCAGCCAACGAAGCTAGTATTTTTTAGCATTACTCTTACCCTTGCCACAGAACATAATGTATGTGGGCTATGATGTGGGGCCTGTTTTCTCAACTGTGTGATCTGGTCATTCGTGAGATTGGGGTTTATCCTGCTTAGTAAGACTACACGATTTTGGCTAGAGACACTAGTTTCTGTTTCAAAAAGTTTGCTGTATTTCTGCCCGGTCCATGTTGTGCTGGTCTCTCTGGGTACCGTGGTCACAAGTGTCTCAGGGGTCACCGAGTGAGTCTGTCTTCCTTCACTGTTGCTGCTGTGTGGCCGGCTGCTGGGCTCTAGGGACCAGCACTGAACGGTGGGCCCCCGAGTTCCTGGGCAGCCTGAGCCCGATCCAGATGTCGTCTGGCCCCCAGGCCGCGAGGTCAGGTGGGAACACAGCACCTGTCGTCAAGTGGACGTGGAGCTTAGATGAGGTCAGCTCGAGCAGGCCCCGAGCAGGCGAGGCTTCCCGTTCCCACAGGCCCTCTCCTGCTGCGGCACCTCCTCTCCCGCTCACCTCGGGAGCGCCAACACTGCTTCTGTCCATCTGTCTGTCTACCTTCTCACCACCTACCTGTCTATCATCAAATTACTGGCTTAGGTCTGCCATCTCCTGCCCATCTCTGCCAGCAGTGCGAGAAGGAATGAGCCTGAGTCGCACTACTTTCTGGGGCTGTTTCTTTGACTTTAGGGCTGCCCTGTTTCAGGTCACTTTGCTGTTGGTCTCAGGCTTGGACTGAAGCTCAAGGGCTGGATCCTGTCCTCAGCCAAGGCCTCCTGAGGGGTCCCAGGCAAGCAGCAGCCCCAGACGCAGCCCCCATCCTGCACTGGCCTCAGGCATGGACACACAGGCAGAAGCCCCCCCCAGAGGCTGCACTTTGAACCCCACACATCAGTGGCTGCCAGATTAGGGAGTCGGAGAAGCTGGGAATGAGTAAGGAGATGGATGTCATTTCAACTCTTTCTATATCTGGGGCAATAATGCAAGAAGCCGGAGTGACGGGGGCCAGATGCCACCTGCCGACGGGATGTGGCATCCCCGCGCCCCAGTTTCTGAGGGGAGCCAGGCTTGGGGGTAGTTTGCCCAGGGTTCTAAGAGCAGGGTGCTGACCCACTGACCACCAGGAGGGAGGTCATCACTTGTAAACCAGCCCCACCCCCTCACGGAGGCCAGTTCTGCTGGCTGAGTGGACTCCGGGGGCTCTGCCAGAGCCTGGGCTGCTGGCCTGGGCACCTGCCTTTCTTCTTTGAGGCCCTGACCCCTTTTCACGGACCGGCCTTCCCCTTGGGGGGCTCAGCCTGTGTGAGACGTGGCTGCTGGGAATGCTCGTCCCCAGGCCCTGACCCTGCCGCGGATGGAGGGCCCAGGGCAGGTGGCGGCTTTTCGTCTCCTGCCCCAAACCCCAAACTCCTGTTCCAGTGCTTCTCATACCGAACCCTGCCATGTATGGAACTCAACCTGAAGGCCGGTTACTTAGGAGGCCAGTGGTCTTCGGACCGTGAGGCGCGTCCCCACTGGGAACCCAGGGCTGTCAGGGGCCAGAGGGGGACATGCCTTGGGACGCCAGTTGGAGGCTTTCTTCAGCGGGGAGCTGGTTGAGGCCCATCCGCCCCCGCCCGCTGGGAGCAAGGCAGCCCCCACCCCCCAGCTCCTGCCGTGGCGCTCACCCCCATGTGACACCTCTGGGCACCATGCGCAGGGACAGGGAAGCTGTCACCCCGACTCCCAGCCCCATCCAGGTGGTGCAGAGGTGCCTGTCCAATGCCCGTTCACTTTCTCTACTGGATAGTCTACCAGCATCCGTGATTCCCTTGTGGCTCCGGAGCTGCGTACAGAGCCGTCGTCATCGCAACGATGACCAGCCTAGAAGACATTTCCACAACCTCCTGCTGAAGGCCGCAGGGAACATTCCGATTTACATTTATATATATTTTGTCATAAAGATGTAAGAAAGGGATTCTTTACAGGCCTTGAAACAAGCAAAGAGCTTTCCTTTGGGGGCAACGCTTATTCCCTGACTCCGTGGTGGTGGAGTGTAAGAAGGAGGAAGGAACTTCTGGACGCGGGGGTCACCTGTCCCTTCCCCCCACTCCCCTCCCCCCATGCCTCCCAGCCCTTGGAACCTTCCCTCGCAGGTGTGGCTCTGGCACCCCCGTCTTCCGCTCTCTCCATGGTCCCGATTGGGATCCTTCCACATGTGACCTCATCTCTTGTTCCCAGGCTCCTGCCTCCTGCACCTTCCTGAGCACATGGGAGCCCTCCCTGCCCCCACCCTCCCGAGGTCTGCCATCTACGATGTACGTCTGTGTCTCTTTCTCTTGGTTGGTTTTCCTCCTGGTTTGGAGTCCCACTTCCCTACTTCCTTGCCGGGCGTTTTCCCCTCAGTTTTACTGAGAAGGAACTGACAGCCTGGTCATTTCAATCGCATGTCAGATGGGGTGGATTTCATACTGTTGGGGCTAAATTATTTTGATATTCCTTTAAACATATATTTTTTAAAGGTTTTATTGCTTTGTCTGTTTAGAGAGCACAACCAGGGGGAAGGGGCAGAAGGAGGAGAAAAACAGAGTCCCCGCTAAGTATGGAGCCCGACGCAGGTCTTGATCCCGCGACCCTGACATCATGCATGACCTGAGCTAAGAGTCAGATGCTCTACCCCCTGAGCCCCTGGGCGCCCTTCCTTTAAATACTTTTGAGCTTGGTCCTGGGCCTCAGCTGAGTTGTTTGGAAAGAGGTGGGCTCCTTGGACAGAGGCAGAGAGCTTTCAGGCAGGCTAGGCTGGTCCGCTCCCCGATGCCCGAGTGTCACAAGCCTGGGCTGCCTGCAGCGAGGGGGTCCGTGCTGCGCCATCTCCACGGGGACGGCAGGCTGGGACTCTGTCAGGGAGAGGCGCTGGGTCCCTCACCCCAAGACCTTGCGTTTCGGTCGGCAATCCAGAGATTCTTTCCTGCGCTGGACATCTGTGTTCTCGTGGCCCCCTCCACGTGGCCGCCAGTCAGGTGACCAGCTCAGCACAAGCCCGACTGTGTATGGGCCCAGCATTCTGATTCTGTGCTTTCTGAACACTGGCTTTGCCCTCCAGGTGCCATTACGTGCTCAGTGGTCCACTTGGGTGGGTCCTATTCGCTGCCCCGTTTTACATCTCGAAAGGGACTTCTTGGTGTCGATGTGACCGCAGCCTTGCTCCCCAGACTGAGCGAGGCTGCGCAAAGCCCCAGCAGGCGGCTTCCCTGAGCGTTGAGGGACCCTCTCCTCAAACAGGCGGCCGGCAGCTATAGTTGTGTGACATAAAGCCTGCCCTCTGCCTGGGGAGGGAGTCGGCAAATCTTAAGTCACACTTGTGGTTTAGATGACACCCATCTCTATTGCTGTGATTATGATAATCATCATGCTTACGTAACAGCCAATATAAGTGTTAAGACTTTTCCTTTGATGAAGAAACTTCCGCTTCCAGGAAGGCAGAGTAAACCTACTTTTCCCTGGTCCTCCCATCCGTACAAGAAAACACCCTGGATATAGGGGTCAGAGGAAGGTGAAGGAGACAGGCCAAAGAGGGACCTCAGGACCCGGGGAGACACCGTGGTGAGGTCCCTGGGTCTTCGCGGGGGCTGAGGACGTCAGAAGCCCCGGCAGACACAGGCCGGGTGTAGCAGGAGCCTGCCCTCTCTGGCCCACGGGCCGGGGGAATGGGCTGGCAGTGCGGTTTTCCCGGACAGAGGTACAGCGGGGAAAGCAGCCTGTGGGAGGCCGTCGGGCGCTGATGATCAGGGAAAGCAGATGGAAACCACGAGGAAGCAGTACTTTTGCTGCTGGGGACACAGAGCTGGGGCAGCTCCTCCAGAATGACCCTTCCTCAAGTTCAAGCGAGCCCGCCCGCTGCTCTGTGGGCGTTCATACCGCGGGTCGAAGACGGTGCTCGTCCAGCCCGGGTGCGCGTGTGTTCATAGCAGCCCTGGGGTGATGGCCGAGCCCGCACACAGCCCGGACGCCCGCCAGCCGGTGAGCCACCGGTGCACACAGCCTGGGTGAGACCCCACGTTTATGGGGAAGGACAGAGACGATCCCAGGTCACACGGCTGAGTCCCTTTCCCTCACAGCCCTGCAGTGACGAACCGTAGGGACGGAGGGCAGGCCTGCGGGTGCCAGGGGCTGAGGAGGGCTCGGGCGCACCCGGGCTTCCAGGATGCACGAGCCTTGCTCCCCAGACCGCAGCCTTGCTCCCCAGACCGAGCGAGGCTGCGCAAAGCCCCAGCAGGCGGCTTCCCTGAGCGTTGAGGGACCCTCTCCTCAAACAGGCGGCCGGCAGCTACAGTTGTGTGACATAAAGCCTGCCCTCTGGCCCGTGGCCTGGGCCGGGGGCGGTTCTGCGCGGCAGTTTCTCAGGACGCAGCCCTGGCGGGAAGCCGTGTGCAGGCACGCAGGCTCTCTCGGCGGCCTCCTCCCACCCGGCCGCGTGCACGTCTACGGGGATTCTCACGGAACAGTGCAGGTCAAGATTGCAGTTTCAGTCGTTCAGGGCTGGGCCCGGGGCTTCGAGCATGAGCCACAGGACCCCCTTCTGATGGGAGGGGAACGTGTTGGGATCCAGTGTGTGCACGTGGGCCTGTGAGCCCGGGGCGGGGGTGTTGGGATCAGGACAGAGGTGGTGTGGCCGACACTGAGTCGCCTCTCAGAGACCCCCGCCAGCTGTGGGAGCGACGGCGTCCTTGGGGGACGGAGGGCGCCTCCCTGTCTGTGCAGCTGCGTGCGGTGAGGCCCACTGGCCTCGGCGGTGGCCACTCCGGCGCTCTGCGTCCTGCCCCGGGGGCACAGCGTCTGCCCCTGCCCTCCGCCGTGGTGACATCACGGGGTGCACTTGGACTCTTGCCCTCGCCTCTGGCCTCTAGAAAGTGCACTTCCCAGTCGAACTGAGGCCTCAGGCTCCTTGCCCCCTCGGCCCTTCCAGGACCTGTCTCGGTCCTGCGGCCACCTCGCGGTCAGCTGTGGGCAAGAGCGCAGTGGGCTGGCGCGTCTGCTGTGCTTTGGGGCTGTCCCCGGGTCTGCTGGGCACAGGGACACCCCGGGCTGCTTCTCCACCCCCTCCCCTGGGCCCCGGACCCCACACGCTGCTCCCCACCCCTCCAGACGCTCTCCCGCCCCCGAGACCCCAGCATGACCCCCGCCTCGGTGGCCAGGTGTGGATCACATTCTGGGATCAGCACCCGCGTCCCGCCTCACGCGGCCAGCGGACTTCCCTCCCTGGGCTCGCTGTGTTTTCTGGGAAAGGTACTCTTAACGGGAGAGCTGTGCATCGTGAGGGTTACCCCAGGGCCCACACCTGGCCTGCCCCCGCCCCTCTGCCGGGCTCACTGGGAGGGCCCAGCCCAGGGAGCGGGCGCCCTGAGACACGTGCCCCTGGGCCGAGTGCCCCTCCGATAGCCCATGTCTGCCCGACTGGGTAGCCAGGCCGTCTGCCGCCCGAGCTCGGGCCATGGGCTACGACAGGGGTCTCTGACCCTCTCCCCACTGCCTGCTTCCTTGCCACGCACACCTTGGATTTCCATGGAAATGACAAGGATCAGAAGCACAAGCATAAATTCATCCTTTCTTCTTTGTTGGTAAAGCGTGTAACCGGGAAAGAACCTGAGTTAGACACTCTTGGCTTTAGAAGGCCGAAGCCCCTTTATGACCAAGGCCGCTGGCCAAGGGCGCCGGGCCTCATCCTGAGCTGTTTGCACGCGGGAGGCTCCTTCTCCCTGTGCCGTGCGGTCAGAGCGCCATCCACGGGCTCCCTGTTGGAGAAATCCTGGAGGCCATCGGGCTGGGTGCAGATGGCACTGACCCCTTGGCTTCCTCGTTGTTAGCAGTCCCGCTGCCTCGGGGGCGATTGGCGCATAAAGCTTGTCTCCCTTTCTAAAGGCTCTGACCGTAAGAGCACTCACTGGGAGAGAGCAGGGCGAGCCCCTCTATTTGGTGCCACCGAGACCCCGAGACAAAGAGGTGCAGACAGCACTATTAACCTGGTCACTCAGTGACTCCCCACAGTGTGTCATGGATGTGGCAGGTGGCAAGTCAGCTTCGGTCTGCATGGGACCAGGGGCGTGACCGTGACCCTGCCCTTCACCCCACTCCCCTTGGGCCCCCTGCGTCCCCACCGGCACCCAGATGCTGGATGTGTGGACTGAGCTCTGTGACGGGAGGCCCGCGGTCTGAGCCGGTCCTCACGGTTGTCGCGCTTGGACATTGAAGCATGTTGGCTGGGGGCCCACCTATGGCAGGTGGGGGGGGGCTGGGTGGCCTGCTGACCCCCCCCATCCCCAACCCCTGCTTCCAGCGGTCGGTGGTTCCTCCGGGCAGGGGTGAGCACTCGGGCTGGAGCAGCGGGCAAAGGCCACGGGCCTCCCCGGGCCCCTGTGTCTCCCTCCGGCCACCTCTTCTGTCGCCCAGGGTGACAGGAAAGACGTGAGACCCGTGACCGGGATGCAGTCATTATAGCGGGTGCTTTACGGGCTGTGGGCATGAGGTTGCAGGGAGAAGGCACGGGGCGCAGAGCGGGGGACCCCAGGCCTCTGCCGCCTGTGTGTGCCGTCCCTGATCCAGGCTGGGAGGGGAGGCAGGTGCTTCGTTGACCCAAGCTCACCCTCTGAAGGCCTGACGCCCACGTCATTAGCACAGACAGGATGCGGGGTAAGGCGTGAACATCCCCTTTCCTTCCTTGCACAGAAATAATCCCATCCAGGGCTCCTAGAGGAGGCCAGCCAGAACCCCCGGCTAGGGTGTGGGCCAGTGGGGCCCAGGTAGGGCCCTGGGGACTGGGGGGATTTACTTAGTTTCCACTCATTTCCAATAAGAGTCAACATGTTTATCGTATTTGCCCCCAAATTGGTGTTGCAGAATATTAACTCTGCCTTTGGGGAAAAGGTACCCCTCGCTGCATCAAACACTGTCAGTGCAGGGCGTGCAGAGCCGGGGTGCCGGCAGCCCAGCCCCCAGAGGTCCGGTGGGTCAGCAGCAGGACCCTGAACCAGGCCGGAGCCAACAGTGTCTGTGTTGATCCCTGTGGGAGCAAACAGTGCCGCGGGCGGAGGGGCCAGCCAGGAGGAGGGCGCGGAGGGCGCGAGGTGCACAGGGAGGGGCCCCAGGCTGCCGTCTGGCCTGGGCTCAGGCTCAGGGCTGCACAGCAGGTGTCTGTCAGGACCCTCCCAGGGGCTGTCTCCCTCCATCTTGCCCCGCACTTAGCTCCCCCCTTAGACACCTGGGGTGCCGGCTCTGTCCAGGGAGGCTTGCAGAATTTTAAAATATGTAAAATATAGCGGGAGCACCTGGGTGGCTCGGTTGGATGGCTGCATTCACTTCAGTTCAGGTCCTGCTCTCAGGGTCCTGGGATCGAGTCCCACGTCAGCCTCCTTGATCTACGGGGAGCCTGCTTCTCCCTTTCCCTCTGCCGGCCTTCCTCCTGCTCCTATACTCTCTCTCAAATAAATAAATAAAATCTTGAAAAAAATACATAAAAAACAAGGAACCCATCTACAGAAAACATTGACTAAACAACATTTTGGTAGCTACGGTGGCATGGAGCCTGGGCAGATTGTGCAGGAGACTGGGGATGCACTGGGACCTCGTGCGGGCAGCAGGCAGAGAGAGGGGTCTTGACCGGGGGAGGCAGGAAGACCCGGCTGTCACCTGGGGCTGGGGTCCCTCTGGGGGGTGTCAAGCCAAGAGACAGGAAAAGAGAGGCTTTCCCTACAACAAGGCAGGGCTCCTTCCTAAAGTGACCCCCACCCAGGGCTGAGGGGTAGGGAAAGGGGTCAGAGGGTCCCCAAGGGCCTTGCGCAGGCGGCACTCAGCATGGAACTGGGACAGAGGGCTTCAGAAGGTGACCAAGCGCAGGACCAAGTCGCGAGGCCGGCCAGGGTCGGCACCGTCGGGGCTCTGGCTCGGGTCAGTCCCAGAGCTGAGGGCTTGGGGGGCTTTGGATCCCGTAGAGCTCAGCTGCCGTCCATCTTCCCTTTGGGACCAGTCCTGGGGGCGTGACCCCGACCTACGGTCCCTCGTGTGACCAGGTTCCCTCCTGGTTGACATGGCTGCTTGTCCTTCTCAGCTCCTTTAGGATGCCCGGGGGCCTGAATGACCTTTCTTACATCCCTAAAGCTTCGTCTTTTCCTGGGAACCCTCAAGTCTCTGCCTGTGGGGCCGAGACGGTGCTTTGGGCTGTGCCGTGGAGAACAGCCTGCAGGCGGGACCACCTCCCCTTCCAGGGGTTCCTGTGAGCAGCGTGCATGAGCCTGGAGGGAAGCCGGCCTTCACACCACGGCCTGGGCTCCTTCCTGCCATGGAGATGACACCCTGGCCCTCACGAGCTTTTGTTTTTAAAGATTTGTTTATTTATTTGAGAGAGAGAGAGCGGGAGGCAGAGAGTAGGGAGGCAGAAGGAGAGGGAGAAGCAGGCTCCCCACTGAGCAGGGAGATCAACACAGGGCTCGACCCCAGGACCTGAGACCATGATCTGAGCCAAAACTAAGAGTTGGACAGTGAGCCGGCCGAGCCACCCAGGCCCCCCCCCCCCGTCGCCCCGGGGCGCTCTTGATGACCAAGGCAGTAACCTGGGGGCTTTTAACTTTCTCCATTTCCCTTGTCCCAATGGAAACTTGCCAGCCCACATCACCACGGTGCCCCCACGGACGCCGTGGCCGAGGCTACGCTGTGGACGACGAGAGGCGAGCGCTCGTGGCCGCTCAGGGCAGCCGGGACACTCCTTCCACAGCTGCTTTATCTGTTTCCGTAGGCAGAGCCGTACTGGCCACGTTGCAGGCTCCTTTGTCTGTAGCCAGCACCCAGACATCTCCTGGACACACCGTCCTGGGCTGATGAGAAGCCCCGTGACGGCCCCGTGGCAACGGCCGGGTGTTGGGGGCCTGCATGCGGGCGTGCCCTAAGCAGCCTCAGCCGCGCGGCTTTGCTGGCGGGAGCAGGGCCCGTGGGTCTCTAGGCACCACCGATGAAGACTTGCGGGCGGGCGGAGGACCCTTTTACACACCATCAGGTGTGCTCCTCACCTCGGGGCAGGGGCGGGGGCGGGGGCAGGAAGGGAGCCGTGGGCCAGCCGTCGGCTCAGGCAGAGGGACGAGGCTCTGCTGGGCTCCCTTCTGGGGCCGCAGTGTTGCTGAGCTGACCCCAGGCATCCTACAGTCCCCGTCCGGCTTCACGCTCCCTCCTCCTCGGAAGAGCCGCCGTCTGGCCCCACTTCTGGGCGTCACGCCTGGGAGCCCTCTTCCCCGCGAGCCCTCTCTCACTTGTGTGCTGCCCGCCTGGGCCTACCCGTGCACCCCTGGCCAGGGCTTGTCCTGTGTTCATGTCCCAAGGCCTCCGGGAGGACGAAGGCCGTGGGGATTCGCTTGGAGAGTGCGTCCCTGGAAGGGACAGTGTCCCAGCCTGCGTCCAGGCTGAACTTTGACCCGGTTGGAGGCAGCTTCCCCGCCTGCCAGCTGGGGCGGGTGGGTACCACGGGGCACCCCTGTGGCTCAGGAAGGAAGCCTTGGGGTCAGGGGCGTCCTGCTCCCCCTCTGTGCAGATGAGGGAACTGAGGCCCTGGGCCCCCAGGTCTGAGTGTGGAGCAGGACCGAGCCTCCTGCTGCTGAATCCAGGCCCACCGTCTACACAGTTGGTGGATTGGTCAGCTTCCCACATTGCTGCTGGGACCGGGGGGAAGGAAACGCAGCCCCCGGCTTGGGGAGTCAGCGGGAATCCCAGCGCGGTGCTGGGCGATGGACGGGCCGGCCCGCGGGGTGGGGAGGGGTGTGTTCTCCCCCTAAGTTGGTTCAGGGCTAGGGTGCACGTCCTCCTGGTTGAGGTTCTTGGTCCCCCGGAGGGTCTGGAGGTCCTGCCTCCACTCCACTGTCCGAGCGGCTCCTTCGCACCCACCGTCGCCTCTGGGGCCACACATCCACGTATGAAGCTGGGCCTAAAAGTTGGGTCCCAAGGCTTTTATTCCAAAGGGGCAGAAAGATCACCTCCCGAGCACCCCTGATGCAGCAGGCACAGGGACCGACTCCGCAGGTGGGGACCCGTCGGAGGTGCCGTATAGACGGCAGAGGCCGCTGCGGCCTGGGGCTGGGGAGCCGGCGTGCAGTCTGGACGGCTTCCTCAGGGGCGGACGCCCACCCTTGCCCATCTGCTGCGAGCGGCCCAAGCTCCTGCCGAGCGCGCTCAGGCCCGTCTGCTCACCGGCTGTGCTTTCCCTCCAGGTGAGCGAGAACATGTAGCAGACGCCCTACCTGCCCAAGCGTGGTGTGGACAGCCCAGCCCAGACACGCGACCACCCTGGGCACCCCTGGGGCCACCCTCACCATGTCCAAGAAGGGCGCGGGCGGCCGAGGCAAGGGGGACAAGGCGGAGCTTCTCGCCGCTCTGCAGGCCGCCAACGAGGAGCTGCGAGCCAAGCTCACCGACATCCAGATCGAGCTGCAGCAGGAGAAGAGCAAGGTGGGCCCCCGACCGCCCCTGCCCCTTCCCCGCTTCTCCACACCTTCCCGGCCCCGGGGCCTGCCCACCAGGGGCTGTCAGGGCGGCTGGGAAGGACAGATGGCTCTGGGAAGAGGCAGTGGGGGGTGGGGGTGGCAAGAGGAGGGGGACCGCCCTGGCTCAGTGCCTGGGTTGTCAGAGGGACCTCGGCTGGTGGCGCCATCCTGGGAAATGTCCCCTGAACGGGTGACAGTGCAGTGACCTCTGCGTGGATAGAGGAACAGGTCGGCCCTAGCACTGCCAGGTGTGGTCGGAGAAGCTGGGGCAGGCCTGCGGGGTTGCCGGTGGCCTGGGGCCCAGACTCCCCCCAACCCCGGGCAGGCCTGAGATGGCCCTACCCACATGTCCAGCACTTGGGGTCCTTGAGGCCCACACAGAAGGTGGGGCTTGTGCTGGGGGGCGCCTCTGGGAGGAGCGTGAGGGGCTGGTCCCGCCGCCCTCTGTCAGAGCCTCTGCCCCGCCCCCCAGCCAAAGCCTCCTGGGAATGTGGAGAGCAGGTGGGTGTGGAGGGCTCCTGCCCAGCGCACAGCTCTTCTGGGAGGCAGTGGGGATGGGGGTCTCTAACCACCCTGTGACCCAGCCCAGTTACATCCTAAGAGGAGTGCTGTCATGTTGCATGGTCTGTGATCATCACGTGAGGCTCAGAGTCCGAGTGCTCCGTTCTGTGCTCAGAGGGCAGACACACCCACCTGCTCCCCTGCCATCCGCGGGCTGAGCCTGGCCCGTGCTGGTGGCTCCCCCCATCCCGGAGGGCCCTGCTCTGCAGAAGGGCACAGGAGCAGCACCGTTGGTGTGGGGACAAGCCCCGGGGATGGACCTGCAGCTCGGAGACCACAGGCTGCTGTCACCACGACCACATGGCCACTCCCATGGCTCGGCCTCCTCTGTGGGCCCGTGGGAGAGCCGGAGCCCACCAGGCCCAGTTGGGACCAGCACTGGCTCTGGGTCGGACGGTCACCAAGTCAGTGGGGCCAGCACTGAGAGGCCCAGACACACAGCCTGGGGTGGGGGCCCGGGGTGAAGGTGCAAACATCCCAAGGGGCCCAGGTTGGGACCCCTCACGGGCTGTGTGGCCCTCAAGGGTCTCACACCGAGGCTGAGCCTCAGACTGTGCTCGTGGTTGGCACAGGGATAAGGCCCTCAGTGGGAGTGTGGTCCGTCCAACATGTGGACGTGCCCATCACGGGGGCATTGTACCCTTCACATGCGCTTTTAGTGACACCCACCCCTCCCGCGACGGACCGGGGCTGGGGGTCCGGAGGGCACGGGCTCCCAGCGTGTCAGCAGGGCCCAGGGCGGCCAGGGCTGGCGCTCACGCCCCTCGCTGCCGTGCAAGGCCCTGGAGCCGGTGGCCGACGTCCGGTAGCCCGGGCCCTGTTACTATTTCTGCTCTGGAAAGATCGACCTTTTGGTACAAATTTCAGAGGAAAGTAGAGAAAAGGCCCCAGCGTGTGCTTGTGTCCTGGGTTCCCGGCCACACAGATGACAGCGGGCCACGCGCTGGGCTGTGTCCAACATCGGCTAACACCGCGGCTGTGCCCAGGTGCCCACGTGCGTGTGTGTGTGTGTGTGCAGGGATCACACCGGGGCCCGCCAGAGCACGGCGCTCGCCCAGCCTCCCAGTCGCCGTGGCTCAGGAGGCCGCTGGAGTCTCAGCTCTGCGGGTGGTGGGGCCTGTTAGAAACAGAGTCGCCGCCCCCCCTTGGCCTGCGGGAGCCCGTCAGGGGTGCCGGGAGGGGCGGCTCTGAAGCCAGCGGCTGCCTGTGTCCCGGTGGCTCCTGGCTGTGCTCGGTGTGGGGGTGCAGGAGTGGAGCCCCACGGGCCCCAGCAGGGAGGTGCCAGTCTCGGGGTGCTGGGCTCCCTACATTCAGGCGGGCGATGATTCCTCCTCCCCTCCTCCCCTTCTAGCCCCTGTTGCTAGTCTGGAAGGGGGGAAGGAGCAGCCGAGGGCACCGCGCACACCCAGACCCAGGGACATCCGGCGGAAGTCTGGGGACAGCCAGCAGGACCCGTCCCCGCTCGCAAACCTGCTGGGGGGGGGGGGTCTGACACAGGCCGAGGGGGCGCTCACCCCCCACCCCTGCATGGCGCCCGCCCAGGAGTGGGAATTCCCAGCAAAATTCTGGAACAACAGCATCTCGGTTTGCAGATTGCAACTGCCGGGTAGACAGCGTCCCTGCAAAGGATGGGAAGCCGCCACGAGCGTCGCAGCTCGGATTTCCGGCCCACGGCTCATCCACCGCGGGGGGACTTGAGTGAATGCAGACTTGACAGTAAAGAATGAAATGCTTTGAATCAAACGAGGACAGTCCTGCTGCCGCCCTCTGTCGGGAGATTGAAGTGGGGCCAAGGTGAAGAACCTTCCGGAAAGGGGAGCCAGCTGTGCAGGGAGAGGAGCTCACACAGAGGGCCTGGGGGGGCCTCTGAGGAAAGGACCTCAGCACTTGTCTCGCAGAGCGGCGTGCGGGGGCGTGAACACGGACAACACGGTAGAAACCAGCCCGGTGTCGAAGGCCCCCTGCCTCCCCCTGCCTCCCCCTGCCTCCACCTGCCTCCACCGCCCCACTGAGGCTCTGGCTCCCGTCCCGCACGGAGCCACCCCCCTCCCCCCGGCCTGCACTCCTGGGGTCGCGCCCACCCCGCGCCCGCAGCTCACAGGCACCTCTGCGGCTCGGGGGAGGAACAGACGCGAAAGCCTTACACCTGCTCTAAGGAAGCGGCTCCTCCTTTATGTGGGAAGGGGCTTCCCCCTTCCCCTGGCAACAGACAGCCATTCAGGAAACACCGGGTGCCTCTGTGCCCCCCAGGCTGTGCCCCAGTGAAGGAAGACACGAGGAACGGGAACCAGGTGTCTGGGCAAGGTAAAGCCAGGCAAGTAGGCAGGCCGGCGGTGGTGCCATCAAGGAGGGCCTCTCAGAAGAGGTGGCCCTGAGCAGAGACAGAATGACTGGACAGTGCTGGCCAAGGCAGGTCTGTGGGTGACTCCTTTTGGACGGGGCTCCCCTGATACAGCAACAGAAAAGGTGGCCTTGGGGTCAGGCCATGGAGGGCCGTGCGGGTGGGGGCAGGAGGAGCCCAAGAACGTACCATCTAGACCAGGACACTGGGAGAGCAGAGGCTATCCTAACGCAGATTGGGACCCACTAGGGGACCACGAGCTTACCGATGATTGTTTTCAGAGTCTGTAGTGTCCTGGTCATGAGGTCAGTGTGGTTCTCACTGTAGGTCGTGCTGGAAAACGTGACAGGTGCAATCTTGCCCCAAGCAGGGAAGGACGTGGGGTGGGGAGGGATTGCAGGGCTGGGTGTGAGGGGAGTGGTGGCCACTGCGTGACATCCCCGGAAGGTGTGTGAGTCGATAACGGGGAGTTATCTCCAAATCCCCAAATCCCAGGTGTTTCCAAACCTCCCGTGGGGAAGAGCCTTCTCCTCCTCCAGGCGCAGAAACACTGAGGCCCCACCGCAGGGCGCGAGGGGCTCCGGGGGAGGCTGCAGGCTTTTCCTCCTGGTCGGGCGAGACCCAGACAGAAATCTCCCTGGAAAGACAGCCACTTGGGACTCCGCGCACAATACGGAGCAAGCAAGAACCACAGCTGCCCAGGATAACGACCTGCAGAAAGTAACTAGAAGTCAGAGTCAGTGACTTAGAAGAATACGGACCAAGACAGAGTGTTCCAGAAACTGCCTACCATGGGCGAGGGCCGCAGGCAGCTCCCGTGTGAAATAAGGGCTGTGCATTCAGCTCCCGGGGGCGAGGCCTTCCTGCCCCTGGGTCGGGAGGTGGCGTGGTGCCGCTGGGGGCTGGGTCGGCGTCCTGGCCAGTGAGGGGACAGGCAGGCGAGCGTGCCCTGCTCTGCTGTGGGCCTCAGGCAGACGCCCTCGTCCTCCGTCGCCCATCTCTGAGGAGGACCCCGAGGTAGAGAGAGGCCCTTTCCAGCAGGAAGCCGGCCTGAGCGAAGGTGCCCGAGGGCCGAGAAGCCGGGTCCCAGCGGCGCCGCTGGCCCACGCAGCGTGACCCGCCGAGCGAATTCGTGAGGCAGTACTTGAGAGCTATGAACGTTCGTGGCCCCGGAAGGATTGTGGCTGCTTCCCACCTTCCCCGGGTGTGGGACAGAGTGCCAGGCCCCCGGCGAGAGGAGACCCAGGACTCGTGGCCACGAGGTCGGCTGGGGGCCTGCCCAGTGCCGCGGTCTGGACGCAGGACCCCCCTGCCCGCAGGGTCCCGAGCTGTGCCGCGAGGCCTCATCAGAGATGCCCCTTCTCTCGGCAATTCAAATCAATACCACCGTCTCCGCTGCCAACACCCGTGGGCCCGGTGCCTGCGCGCCTCGTGCAATAGCTGGGCAGACTCCGGGGCGTCTCCATCCGTCGGGCGCAGGGGGCGGGAGACCCGTCTCGGGGCGTCCGGCCCGGCACCTGTCTCTGTGCAGGTGCAGCATACAGTCCCTCCTAGGGCGCCCAGTCAGGACTGCGGATGCGGGCCCCCCGGCCTGTGAGCTCCCGTGTCGGTCACGGGCGGGCATGGCCGTCCTCTTGGGCTGTGGTCCGGCCTCAGTGTAGACGTTGGCCTGACCAAGGAGGGGAGAGGGTGGTGCCCATCGCCGCGGGCCGTGTGTCCCGAGCAGGTCTGAGCCACTTGGATGGCCGGCTGGGGGGCACGGCCCTTAGTTGCCGGCACCCCTCCTCTGGGAAATGCCGGCTCAGCCTGCGGTGGGACTTGGGGGTCATGCCGGGTTTTTGTGAGGACTGTGGGCCGCACTGAACATAGTTCCTTTCCGAGCAAAACCTGAGGATAGCCAGGCCACGGGAGCCCCACCACTTGTGATCTGTGGCCTGGTCAGCCTTGTCAGGGCAAAGCAGCGGGGAAATGAAGAGATGCCCCGGAGTTCCCCACGGAAAAGAAGGAGAGGCTCCCAGAGCAGGGTGGGGCCCGCCACGGCCACGGGAGCCGACCACGCAGACACGGCACAGCCCTAACATACTGGGAGGGGACCGGGGGAAACGTGGGAAAACAACCATTCTCGGGAACCCTAACTAGTCCGAGGGCGTGAACACGGCGGCTCCCGGGTTCCCGTGATTGCGTGTGTCGTGTGGATAAAGGGGTTATTATGGGATGTTCTCCCGTCAGCCCCAGTTTCCTGAGAACCAGGTTCTCCGCGTGCGGGACAGAGGCCTAGAAGCTCCCCGGGCCAAGCTGAACAAAAGCCTGGGCTTGAGCTGGAAGCCACATTGGAAATCGAAAGCCCCAGCGGGAACCTGGAGGCATTTCATGTCACACACAGCGTGGGTCAGGCCGTGTCTCCGTCCACGGGGAGGCTTGCAGGAGCCCTGGGTCCTGCTGGGACCCTGAAATACCACTCCCCACTGCAGGAAGTCAGGGCGCCTGGGGAGCAGTCTGGGCCAGGAGCTGAGCCACCAGCCCCGCGTTGCCCGAGCCACGAAGAGCCCGAGACAGCCAGGGTCACGCACATCCGACGGCCTCAAGGCCAGCGCACAGTGACTGCAAACAGACGCTCTGGGCCTCAGTGAGGATGAGACCAGCAGTGAACTGAACCCCGCCAGCTAAGCTCAAACCCACACGTTCCTAAGGAAACAAGTAATCATGTTCCTGCTGGGCCGACGGGGAGCCCACTGGCCCCTTGAAACCGAGAGGGTGACCTGCCTTCCCCTGGGGCAGCCCGTCGTGTGGAGGGGAGACCCACCCCAGATGCAGAAACCACTGAGCCTGTGCCGTCTGGAGAGGCAAAGCCACAGCCCCACAGGCCACGAGCCCTGGCCACTGAAGCCACCGGCAGCATGCGGCCACATCAGCCTGATGTTCATAAGGTCCCGGGAGGCCACGGCTTGTGGGAGAGGCAGCGGTGGATGGCAGGGAAACATCGCTCCCTGCTACCTTGTAGACTCATCTTCTTAACAACTTAAAAAGCTGCCGTGTGCTCCTGAGACAGACCTGGGTCCCACAGAGCCAGCGGGACCCAGCGTGCAGCCACCATGGATCTCCGCTGCTGTCGGCACTTGTCTGGGGACAGGAGCCTGGGACCCTTCCTGCCCGTCCCCTCTCCACCGCCTGTACGCTCAGGGCCACGGGCCACGTCCTTGTCATCATGCTTCTCCGGCCCGAGGAACCTCGAGTTTCAGCCAACTGGGGAGATGCACGGACCTCTGTGGATGGGGCGTCAGGGGAAAGCCTGCTTCTGGAGATGCATGGGGGGCGGACGGCAGAGCTGGGAGCCCAGTGCCCTTCGGAGCCCAAGGAGCCCAAGGAAGCAGCGTGGCTGCTGTTCCCGTTCAGTGCATCTTGCTCAGAACTATGGTGAGACCAGTGTCTCCGGGGAGCGCCATGTGCCTTACTTGTGCATTTTGTTCAGTGACTGCGGGGTCCATGGCAGAGGACCTGGGCTCTGAAGGCGTCCATGCCCACTGTCTGCCCTGTCTGAGCCCGCTGCACCAGCCTGCCCACGGCTTACTGGAACGTGCAGGGCAGGACGCTTGACGTGGGTCTGCGTGTGGCAGGGACGGTCACAGGCACTGGACAGAAGGGCAGCTACGTGGCAGGTGGGCACCACCACCTGTGAAACAGCACAGTCGGAGCCAGAGCCTGCAGGGTCCTGAGAGCCCCCCTCCAGCAGCCTCCTGCTCCCGGGAGGATGCCCCGCGGCCACCCGCGACCGCACTGCTCTTCCCCTGCCGATTCCCAGGCAAGAGGCCGGCTGGCTGCCCCACGCCCAGGGCCCCGACCCCACCACGGGAGCAGAAATGGCTCGGGAGGGGCCCCCTCGAGAGCACAGCTTGCTAATCGCCCCCACACAAGCTGAGAACCATCAACATCTTGCTTTCCCACATCTTCACCTTAAACTGGAGAAGGGCAGCCTGTCCCCAGTGGGAAAGAAGCGAATGCCTCCTGCTAGGCTTCGGCAACAGCCCCCTTCGTTGGTGGGAACCCAGATGGCCGGACAGGTGCCAGCACCTGGGCAACCCTCAGAGGCCTGCAAGGCTCAGAGACAGAGCTCGGTGACTAGGACAGGTGGCTGGTGCAGCACGATGGGATCTGAGCTGTCCCACGGGCAGCTTGCGGTGGACCCGCTGGACAGCGGACTACTAGCCAGGAGCCCCAGTTGAGTGAGTCAGGTCACCTGCACGTCCTGAAGGGGAAGTAACCGTACCGTGGGTACGGCAGACGTGGCCTCCCGCGGTGTGCAACGCGGCGATGCTTGCTCTGACCAGGGAGGGACCCAGTGTCCTGCAGAGAGGGAGGAATAAGGCACTTGGAGGCTGGGAGGTTGCTGTGAGAAAGGGGCACGAAGCTGTGGGGTCGGTGTGTGGAGTCGGGGCTGGGCATCTGGGGGCTGCTGGCCACGGTCTTGGAGGTGGGCGCTGGGCCTGCCCAGGGTCGAGGGTTAGAGCTTTTCACCCTGGGGAAAAGAACCCAGAGTTGCTAGCAGGGCTCCCAGGGAACTTCCCCGGATGGCGTGGCGGGGTTGTGCGCCTGCCGCGGCGCCCCAGCCTCTGCCTTCACTCCGGATCCGCCAGGAACAGGGAAGACCACTGGGCTGGGGCTTCACCCCTGCAGGCTCCTCCTCCTGCCGCGGGGAGTCGGAGGCGTGGCTGCCTGAGTGGGGAGCAGGGGGCAGCCGGCTCTGGAGCTGGGTGTCGGGGGCCGTGGGAGAGCAGGAGGGGCTCGAGGATGCTGGCCCCACACGAGGTGCCATGGATCCCGGAGGCTGGGAGAGGCGCCCAGCAGCACCTGGAGCGCGGGACCCAGGCCGGGTCAGCCACCCCGTACTAGGTCCTGAGCCCTGACTTCCTGCCACGTGCTCGTGGCGCGGTCACTGGGCCCAGGCTGACATACTAGATGAAGCCAAAGATTCAGTCAAAAATCTCGACATTACTCGTCACGCAGACTGAGAGTGCAGGGCCTTCACGCGGCCTCCCCGACGGCCGAGAATGTCACAGAGGGCGAGCGCGCCACCCTTCCTCCGGGCCAGAGGCCTGCGCCCGCCCTGGGGTTCGTGGCGAGGCGGCCCGCAGGCATTGGCAGCACGTTGGGGCCCCGCGGGGGGCGGGGAGGCCGAGGAGCAGGTCTGCGTGCACCCACGTGTCTGTGATCTTCCTTCGCAGGCTCCCGGTGCTTCCCGTGCCCGGCGCGCCGCGGAGGCCTGGGTGCGCTGCGACGCTCTCCTCCCGCACGGCTTGCTGCCGTTTCCGCGAGGAGACGTTCTCCAAGGGAAGACAGCGCCCAGCTTTGCCAGGGCAGCCCAGACCCCGCCCGCGAGGTCCCAGGTGTGCGCAGAGGCGGGCTCCTGAGCGACCGTCCGCGTCACTCTTGTCTTCCAGGTCAGCCGGGTGGAGAGGGAGAAGAACCAGGAGCTGCGGCAGGCGCGGGAGCACGAGCGGCACAAGAACGCCGTGCTGCTCACCGAGCTCAAGACCAAGCTGCACGAAGAGAAGATGAAGGAGCTGCAGGCGGTGCGCGAGGCCCTGCTGCAGCAGCACGAGGCCGAGCTGCTGAGGGTCATCAAGATAAAGGACAACGAGAGCCAGCGGCTGCAGGCACTGCTGCGCGCCACGCGGGGCGGCGCCCCCGACAAGGCCACGGGCGTGCTGCTGGCCGAGGCGAAGGAGGAGGCCAAGAAGGGTTTCGAGGTGGAGAAGCTGAAGATGCAGCAGGAGATCTCCGAGCTCAAGGGGGCCAAGAAGCAGGTGGAGGAGGCGCTGACCATGGCGGTCCAGGCAGACAAGACCAAGGCCGCGCAGATCAGAAGCGTGTACCACCTCCACCAGGAGGAGATCTCCCGCATCAAGAAGGAGTGTGAGCGCGAGATCCGCAGGCTGGTATGAGCTCCCCGGGCACGGGCCGCGTGCGGGCGGGGCCCACGGGACACGGGGCTGAGCACCGGGGCCAGACAGGTGAGGGTCAGGGGCCCTGGGGGCCGTCTTGCTGTCGGTGGCACCTGGGGAGGCACCCTCTCTGTCGGGACCGTCGGGAGCCGCCGTCTTGTCTGGTCAGGAATGCTCAGATCCTGGCGGCTTCCCCGGGCGTCAGGGATGCCCGCTGTTCGTGCCTGGCACCTGCAGGGGCACATCCTCAGAGACCCAGAGCAAGACACTAAAGAGAGTATTGGAGGCTTGTGGGGGACTGTGCCTGGTTCTCCACGTCCCTTAGAGCCTGGACCTCCTCAGTAATCTGGGGGAAATGGGGCTCCACCTGCCATGTCCCCTGTCACGGGGGACGAGGGGCTTGCTGCTGGTCACGCCCGGGGTCCCCTGAACAGGATGCAGCAATCTTTCCAAGCAGCTCAACCATGCCCCCGGGGTGCCGCTCCCTCCTTCCCTGGATTCTAGCTCCCGAAGACCGCCCCGCACCGTGCCGCCACGCTGTACTTCCCAGAAGGGGTGCAGCCCTTCTCCAGGCCCCAGGCGCAGGGGTGAGCGCGAGACATGAGAGCCAAGCACAGCTCTGCCACCGCGTCCACACAGGAGCCCAGACGTTCCCAGCCCAGACCGCCGCCCTCCTTTCCCGGACTGTCCCCCACTCGGTGCCCCCCGCCACCCTGAGCCACCACAGACCCCTCCCGACCCGACACGATGGCCCCTCCCCTCCTCTTCTGCCCTGGAAAGGAAGGGACATCAGTGGCCAGCTGGAGGGAGGTGTGACAGGGTGGTCAGCGCCCACTGCCTAGTTCCCTGGGGCCCCTTTCTTCATCTCAGGTGGGTTCACTGTCCGTCGGCCGGCCTGTGGCCCCATCGCAGCTGAGAGTGTACAGCACAACCACGGGTCCCTGCGGTGTGCCCCCCAGCATGCACCCCCAGGGGCAGCGGCTGGCAGCTCTCCTACCTGATTGCTCTGGATTTTGTGCCAAATTCTCAAAAACATGCTTACATTTCTATTTTTTAAAAAAATATTTTATTTATTTGAGCCAGACAGACACAGAGAGTGAGTGAGCACAAGCAGGGGGAGGAGCAGAGGGAGAGGGAGAGGCAGGCTCCCCCCTGAGCCGGGAGTCTGATGTGGGGCTTGATCCCAGGTCCCCGGGATTGTGGCCGCAGCCCTCCAGGTGCCCTGCTAGGGTATTTTAAATACAGGTTCCCAGGCTCCATGCGGTGGCTCTGGCTCAGCCTGCTCCAGATTGCAGGGGTGGGTCAGGGTGTGCGGGGCATCCTCTCCCCTCCAGAAGGGCCATTCTTCTGGCCTCAGCATCCTTCCCTGGGGACCCACCACCCCAAGGGCTGCCTCAGTTTCCATACACCTTCTGTGACTGGGAAGGAGGGGCGGGCGTTGGGGTGCTAAAAGAGGAGAGGGTGAGGGGAAGCTCACAGGGGCGAAGGGGTGTGTGGGGGATGCTGTAGGGGCTGTGGGGAGGAGGGGCTGCTATGGGGAGGGCTGTGGGGGTGTCAGAACTTACAGGGGTGAGGGGCTGTGGGTGTGCTATGGGGGAGGGGGAGGGGGAGGGGGGTGGTGGCCGGAGCTTCCTGATTCACGCCCCGATCTCACCAGAGAGCCCCAGTCCTAAGCCCTTGGGAGGGCTGGTCATTGGGTGTTCTGGGCGTGGACGGTTACATAAGGTGGGGACAGATGACGTCCCCGGGTGCTTTCTGCAGAGAGAGAACCCACAGGCCTCTGGCAGGGAAAGAGGGTGCTGGGCCACAGGGGCAGGGCTGCAGCCCCCCAATGCCCGGCTGCCCACCACCATTTCCCTGGCCAGCCCGCGCATTGTACGTGGACTTGGGCACGGTCGGAAGCAGCACCCTGTGGAGGGAGGGGGTCCCACGGGCCTGGACAGAGTTTCCCGTCCGCCTCAGAGGGCGTCTGCCTCATGGACCAGCATGCCCCGCCCGTCACAAGGGGGCACTCCGGGGGCAGCGGTGGGCTCCCGCCCCGGGCGTCTGCTGCTCCCGGACACCGCCGGACACCGACCCTGCTGCCTGCAGAGCCCAGGGCAGACGGCGGACCCCTGGGGACGCTGTCGCTGATCCGACAAAATCCAGTCCTGCCCCTCGTGTGACGTCACCTGTCCTTGAATTCCCTCTGGGCCGGCACCGCCCTTGACCTCAGCGCCTGGCCCGGAGGCGCCCTCTTAGGGAGGTCAGCTCTTCGTCCAGACCGCCTGCTTACCGAGCTCGTTTCAGTGGGACCTCTGCGCAGGGACTCTTATTTTCTGATTTCCTGATGAAAGAATCGTCATGTTTTTAAGTGTCTGCGCATGAGAGTCGTTAGGCCCCGGAGCTGCTCAGCCCTAGGAGTCTCTTTTACTGGCCCCTTTGTTTTCAGTGATTCAGGGTGTTTCTAGGACACACACAGGGTGTGCTCCAGTACGTGGGAATTTAACAATTAAGGATTTCGTTTATTCTGTTCGGTTCATCGTTGCCTGCGAGTTCTGTGATCTGGGCTAATGAGACCTCTCGGCTCCTGGTTCCCAGGCTGACTTCAGCCGATGGCTCGCTTATTAGCCTATTCAGCCTTAAATGGCAAGCAAAGCGTCAAGATACCCCATTCTGTTCCATTGCTAGAAAATATATTTTAAACTGAGTCGTTTTGTAAATCGAGCTCGGTTTGTCTGGACCCCTTGCCCCACCTGAGTGGGGGGCGTTGGTCTGTCTGTCTGAAGAGTGGGGGGCGGGGCTATTTGCCTCCCCAGGGGGAGCAGCCCACCCTCCGGCGGCCAGATGAGGGGTTCGGAGGCAGGTGGCATCTTCGCGCAGAGGGCCTTCTTGACGCTGTCAGGAGGCCGAGCCCTTCAGGGAGAGTGGGAAGGGCCGTGGACCCCTCACAGCCACTGGCCCCGTGGCCTGCAGAGGCCTGGGCGGGCCAGACGCTCCTGTCTTCCAGTCTGGAGCTCACTTGTCAGGAGACCCCTCTCCTCCAAGCCTTAGCTCAAAGCAGATGAACTAAAAATTTTAGCATTGGCAGCAAGCAGTCGGCAGCAGCTCTGTCTGTCTCCACCTCGG
This sequence comes from Spilogale gracilis, assembly GCA_004023965.1. Taxonomy (NCBI): domain Eukaryota; kingdom Metazoa; phylum Chordata; class Mammalia; order Carnivora; family Mephitidae; genus Spilogale; species Spilogale gracilis. The sequence goes on along the minus strand of PITA01021818.1, from coordinate 3,887 downwards.
AGCTCGGGGAGGCAGAGCACAGAGGGACAGGAACATCGGCCCTAGCTCTTTTGGGGCTGGGTGCCCTTCTGAGAGGATAGGAGAGAGGCAGTGAGAAACTCTGCTTCTCATACCCACCGCCTGCTGGAGGGCAGACCTGGCTCTTCACTCTGTCCTCTGGATGGGGCCCGTCCGAGGAACTCGGGGAACCCCTCTGCCCTGCCCAACACACAGTAAGAGGCAGGAGCTAGGGGGCCTCTGTGGACTTGCCAGCCAATGCCAGCCCCCCGTGCCCGTCCCCAGGAGCCCCCACAGTCCAGCAGTGAAGAGGGTGGTCCCACCAGGCGCCCAGGGACACTGGGAGAGGTGCGCGGCGTTCAGGAAGGGGTCCCAGTTGTGCCAGCCCAGACGGGGGCGGGGGTGGGGTGGGGGGTCACCCTGCAGCCGGAGCAGTGGGGCTCTCAGCCCAGAGCCACCTGCTTTGCGGTCGGGGAGCCCAGAGACACACGGCAGGGCTGCTGCCCTGGGGACCCTCCCCATGCTGGTTCCAAGCACTGCTCCGTCCGTTTCTGTGGTAATGGCAGACCTGTGCTCGGCTCGCCTGTGTGATTGTGTTCTTTCTCCTTGTAGATGGAGGAGATAAAATTTAAAGACAGAGCAGTCTTCGTGCTGGAGAGAGAGTTAGGGGTTCAAGCCGGGCATGCTCAGAGACTGCAGCTCCAAAAAGAGGCTCTAGATGAGCAGCTGTCGCAGGTCAAAGAGGCTGATCGGCACCTGGGCAGCCCCAGACGGGAGCTTCCTTATGTAGGCGGTGCAGGAGACGCCTCAGAGCCCTCGGGAAACCCTGTAAGCACCTCCCCACGTTTCGCCTGATGACCCAGAGTCACAGACAGACAGCGCCGCACGCGGCTCTGTGGCCCTGCTCGGGCACCTCCCCAGGGAGCTGAGGGCCGAGGTCCAGAGTCCGGAACCATGCCCTGGGGATGCTGGCCGTGTCCGCAGCCCACCAGCCGGACCCCAGACCCTTGGCTTCTCTGGCTTGGCTGGGCGGGCAAACGGGCTTCTGCCCCCTTCCTTCCTGGCTAGCACGGCACAACACTGGCCTTCACTTGATCACCAGCCCCTCCCAAGGCTTCCGGCGAGAGCCGCTGCCAAGCCCCCAGGCGGCTAAGGGTCCTTGCTTGCTGGCCCTGGTTCCCAGCCTGGGCGAGCGGGACGAGGCTGCCCCATTTCCGTCTCCATGTGCACGGGCTCCTGGCTCTCTGCTCGCCCACACCCTCTCCAGTCACCCCCACCTGCTTTTCGTGTGACCATGCCACCCTGCTGCCCTCTTCAGGCTGCCATGACAGCGTGGGGCAGCCAGCAGCCACAGGGCTGTGACATCACCCATTGCTCAGTGCTGCTCCTCATTCAGAGCCCGCTGGAGTGGTTCTGGGTAATCTGGGGTGGGGGGGCTAAATTCCGGACCCTCAGTGCAGGTCCTGGGGGGCCCGCTCCCTAGCCTCTCCTGCACCTGCTGAATGAGGAACCATTCCTCTGTCCGTCCCAGACATGCATTTGTTTACTCTGAGGACAGACTAAGCTGAGCCAGCCCAAGGACAGCGACATTTCAAGAATAGAAAATGATTTTTTATAATTTTATTATGAATCGTTTAACTGAATTAAATCTTGCTGTGGCCCTCGATGGATTGCATTAACTCCAGAGAGATTCTGAAACTGGATCGAAATGTTTCCATTGATTTTTGAATGAGGTTCCAGAGGTTTCAAAAGTGACCTTATAGAACCTCAAAGTGAGGGAGCACACTTCTTGGGAAACCATCCTTGGAAAGTCTGCAGTTGAACATCTTTCCCTGTGCTCCTGTGATCATACCAGGGGAGCTGCAAGCCCCCCTCCCACACACGCAGGCCCCTCCCGAAAACTGCAGACCCGAGGAAGCCCGGAGCTCCCGCACCTGCGTGCCTGCATCTGTATGCCCTTGCCTTCCACCTCTGCACATCCTGGACATTTCTCCTTTCGTTCCGCCCCCACTGTGTGGTCTGCGGTGCCCGTGGTGGTCGGCCAGCAGTCCCCTGCCCCACCCACCTGCCGTGTGCGATCGCGGGCGGTCATGATTCAGAACTGCTTGATTTTCCATGGTGTGCTGGGATTTGCAGAGGGTTTTATGCTGTGTCTACGAACAGTTATTTGCAGTTGATTCTTGTTTTAGGAACAGCAGTTGGATGAAAAGGATGCTCGGCGCTTCCAACTTAAAATTGCAGAGCTGAGTGCGATCATTCGGAAACTGGAGGACCGAAATGCCTTGCTGTCAGAAGAAAGGAATGAGCTGGTGAGCGGCAGTGGGGCAGGGGCACGGGGGTTCTGGATCCCATTGGTCTGTGGATGCTGGGGGGTGAGGTGCAGAAGGAGACCTCCAAAATTCCTTGTGGAAAGGAGGAGTGATGGTGCCGAGGGCAGGGCTTGCATACAGGCCTCTCAGCTGTTTCAATAAAGCTTTATGAACAAAACCTGGTCGGGGGCCAGATGTGGGCCTTGGGCACTGGTTGGTTGATCCCAGCTCCATATCACTGAGCAAGAGTCCCGGCCGTCCTTGATGAGTGAGGCCCTCCCCTCGTGGTGGAGCCGTCATGATTACCCCTAACAGGGTATTTCCAGGTGAGCTGTGTCTGACGGGGCGCTTCTCCAAGGGCCCCGAAGGGTCATGGGCCCCGTGAGGTTACTGGGGCTCTCATTGGCCCAGACAGCCTCCCTTTGCTGGAGCCAAAGCGCGTTCTGTATGCGCTGTGGTTCTATGTCACGCTTCCAATCATGTTGTGGTTAATCTGTCTTTCAGTTAAAGCGCTTAAGGGAGGCTGAGAGTCAGTACAAGCCACTGCTCGATAAAAACAAACGCCTTTCTCGGAAAAATGAAGATCTGTCCCACACTTTACGTCGGATGGAAAACAAATTAAAATTTGTCACACAGGAGAACATAGAAATGGTAAGGGGCCCTGTCTGGTCCCATGTTCCGGAGGATCGCTCACGCCCGGTCTCTGGTCTCAGATACATGGCAGGGACGGCATCAGTGGGGCTGATTGGGAGAGGAGGCCATAGGTGAGGGTCTGAGCACTGGAGGGAAGAGGTGGCGGGCACCCGCCTGAGCAGAGCCACGTGCGGAGGTCACTGGGCAGGTCAGACCCAGGCCGCAGGGCGGAACACCAGGAATTCCACCCGGCATCTACTGACTGAAAATCTCGGGCTCAGGTAGGAAGAGGCCCAGAACGCCTGTGTGGAGGGGAGGGCGCCCGCAGAGCAGCACCGCACCTCCCCTGCGCAGCCCCGGCGTGGAGTGGGGGATGGTTAGCGTCTCCTGTGTCCCTTCTTAGTTAAGCCAGTCATTCAGCACAACGGGGCGGGGTTGGCAGGGTAAGGGGGCAAAGGGGGAAGCCGGGGTGCTCCCCGCTGCAGAAATGCCCCCTTCCCATGCGCAGCTCCGAAGGCGTCGGGTGTGCGGTGGCGGGCCCTCGCGCCGTCGCCTCATCTGGGGGTGCAGACTCGCCCCGCGCGTGACCCCAGACCCCGCAGCCCACCTCCCCGGGGCCCCCGCCGAAGCGCCCCTGCGCCCGGCAGACGGGGAGAAGGCGCTGCGCGGCACGAGCCCGCTGGCCGGGAGGACCCGGCTCCCCGCCGCCCCACGACCCCTCACTCCACCCAGTGACCGGGTCTGGTTGGCCTTGCAGAGACAAAGGGCCGGGATCATCAGGAGACCCAGCTCCTTGAACGACCTGGACCAAAGTCAAGATGAAAGAGAAGTGGACTTTTTGAAACTGCAAATTGTGGAGCAGCAGAACCTCATAGACGAGCTTTCTAAGGTGCGGGTGCCCCCGCCGGCCTCCGCGAACCCGAGCGCCAGGCTCCGGCCCTCCCGCCC
>PITA01021817.1:0-31812 GCA_004023965.1 Spilogale gracilis | reverse complement strand
AAAAAAAAAAAAATTAAAAAAAAAAAAAAATTGCACACGGGTGAAACCATGCTAAAAGCTCAGAGTTCCAAAGAATCAGTATTATATAGACAGATATCGCTGAACATAACACTATCAAAATTGAACCAGCATAAATATGTAACCAACAGTCCTATGTGTATGAATGTTAAAACTTATAAGTCAGTTATCAATATAAATGTAAGTTAGAAGATATTTAGAAACAGCACAAAATACTTAACTAGTACTACTACGTTTTTTTAGATTTTGTCACTTATTTCTTATAATTATTTTTTCCCATAACCCAGCATTGTCATTTATTTTTAAGATTTTATTTACTTGAGAGAAAGAGAGCATGAGCGGGGAGTGGGGGTGGAGAGAGAGAAGCAGGTTCCCCGCTGAGCAGAGAGCCCCATGCAGGCCTTGATCCCAGGACCCTGAGATCAGGACCCGAGCCAAAGGCAGAGGCTTTGACCCACTGATCCACCCAGGCGCCCAAGTTGTTTTGTTTTGAACAGAATCGTTCCTGTTAGTGATTACTGACTCCAACCAAATGGGAAAAGAAATCATATACATTCTGGGTGTTGGATACAGGAATCTACCAACCCATGTCAGCAGAGAAAAACTGGGATGTTGGGAGCTATAGATTTTTAAGGGTCTCCTAATGGAGAACACTGGAAAGAAAAAATGTGTTCAGGAACCTCTTCTGTGCCTCAGGAAGAATCATCCTAAAAGCACATACATAGTCCTTATTCCTCCTCCCAGACTCGGGTATGGATGTGAGAGCCAAGGGAGTGCTAACTAGCAGAAACTGTGCCTCTCCGGCCGGCAGACCGAATTCCTCACAGCAGACCGTGTCGATGATCAGGTCGTTGCCTCTTACCTCGGATACCATCCCTTCCACCTGCTCTGTAAAAGTGGATAAGGGACCTTGAAGTATGTTTGCTTGGCCAGGCGGCTCTGTGTTAAGCCTCTCAGTAGAGGGTGCTGGAGAGATCTTGTAGGAGGAAGAGGCTTTCCTTCCTGGTTCCAGGGACTCCCTGGTCAGTCTCCCCCAGCAGTGTAAGTAAGTAACTTCCTCGGTGCCTGGCTCCTAAGAGCGGCGAGCTTCTCTGGCACCCAGCGCCTGCAGCATCTGGCCCCCAGAGACAGCCCGCAGCCACAGCAACGCCTGGGCTTGAGGGCTGCGGGGGTGGGGGGGGTAGGCTTTGTAGCAGAATGTATTCAAGATGTTCTGAACAACTTTCCCCAGGGCCCTAGAGTGCCTCAGTGACACTCCTTCCTGTGAACAGTTTCCCCAGTACCTTAGAGGTTGGATTTATGGGAATATCCCCCAGAGTGCTACTCATGGACTTTGTTGCCATTCAGTATCCCAGGCTGGGGCATCTCGCAAGATCTGATCTCAGCGCTAGGAGGAGGCTAGCTCTTCCTGGATGGCCTGTTTTACCCCTCAGGTTCGTAGGTCTACTATACTAACACAGCATATTCTATTTTATTTCATAGTATTTTACATTATATTATACCATATCTTATTAATCGTTGCATATTTGTTATAGTAAGTGTCCTATCCACAATTCCAATATTCTTTAGCATTCTTTCTACAGTTTACCAGCAAATCTCTTCTTCCTCCAAGCCCCTGTTCAAATGAATAATTCTCTATATCATAGTTCTCTCTTCAACTGTGATGCGGGTTCTTTCTCCTGACTGATCCCAGACTGATACAGAAGGTAACTTTTGCAGAGAAATAAACATTGTTCTGGGTTGTGTTTAGTTTTTATCGTAAATCAACTAGTCAGAAGCTTTTCATCTATAAAATTTTCTTTTAATGACTCTTTTCCAAAAGAGACATAATAAATGAATAACGGCCCTCTCAAAAACTTGGAGCTATTTTTTTTAAAAAAAGATAGGAAGGGACAAAATGCATCAGTGCTATAAAATTTTACGTAAGTTAAAAAATAGTAGTCATATTTAATCTACTAGCACCAGCCCTTCAACAATATCTTTATGACTCCAGGGTAATCTGTCAACCTAAAGATTAATGAAAGTGTATTTGTCTCGTCTCAGAAAACAGACACAAATTTTTGGGTTATTAAAACATTTTTTAAATTGTGAAATTACACAGAAATGAGCATAGATTTTTAGGACTGGTTTAATGAACATGTACAGCAACCCCCAATGGTCGAGACATACACTACCAACACCCCTAGCACTAAGAAGCTACATGCGCCAAACCTGCCCCCCCACCCACTCGCGTCCGGCCCCTTCCACGCCCCCTACAAGTAGCGGTCAGTTCATCCTCACCATTCACGTCATTATTTCCTTGATTTATTTTACCAACAATGCGTGCATCCCTAAAAGTAAAGTATAATTTTGTCTGATTTTGATCTTTACGTTTGTTTTTCTTCATTTGTAATATTCATTCATATCGTGCGTATAAATAACTTCTCTGCGTCATCTCGGTTGCTGCCTTCACCGTTGATGGAAATCTAAATAGTTTCCACTTTGGAGAATAATGCTGTTTCCTCGTAGCCTCGTAAATTTATACACTCATTTATGTAGGGCATCTAGGAATGGAATGGCTGCATCGTATGGTCTGCATGTTTTTAACTCTATGAGACGCTGCTAGGCACAGCTTTCTAACGTGGTTTAACCTATTAAATTCCCTCCAGAAATGTGTAAGACTTGTTATCATTCTACACTCTCATCAAAATCTGCTATGGCCAGTCATTTGAAAGTCGTTTTAATCCGTCGCCCTTTGTGGTCTCCTGCCTCCCCCACCACGCATTCTACAAACGTTCCACCCATCTGCCTTTTGCGGAGTGATCCTGGGGTTCCGCTCTCCCAGGTGCTTCTCGGTTCCCACATTCTCCTAGCACGCCCCCGATCCCGCCAGTGCCCCGCACCTCGCCCCGCAGCACGCGCGCCCCACATCCCGCCAGTCCCCGGCACCCAAGGACGAAGAGCAGGAAGAGCCTGCCCCGGGTGGGGTGGGGGTTAGACCCCTGGCTGATCCTCCCCGGCTCGGTCGCCGCCCGCCCCCCCCCCCCGCCCCGGGGCTCCGTGAGTCCACGGAGAGCTGGGAACGTGGGACCCTGCGGCGCACGGCGCTTGGGAAGAACCTAGATGATTGCCACCGATGGAAAACCTCAGCGGTGTCCTAGAAACAGACGAGGCAGGATGTAGCGGGCCTCGAACAAGAACTCCCCTGTTTCTCCTTTTTCTCCATTCCTTTCTCCTTTCTCCAAGCTGCTCGCCGCCCTTCTCCATCCTAGCGCCCAAAGACCCTCTTTCCTGTTTTATTCTCCGGCCCAGCACCTCGCCCTCCATGCTCCCTCGTGCGCCCAACGGCACCGCCCAACGGCACCGCCCAGAAAACGAACTCGATTCCTGCTGGGAACGTCAAGGACAGAGCCTTGGGAGGCTGGAGCGGTTCCTGCGGACCCTGCTTTGGGAGCTGCGCACTTGGCGCTCGCGCCCTCTAGCCGCCACGGCTGTAACCACACTCGAAGGCCAGTTGGGGGGGTTGACTCGCTAGGGCCACCCATCCGGGCCATGAGGTCACTAAAGACCTTACTCCCCAAAGGCTGTTCTCTCCCCATGCTCATCCTGGTGGCGCTCCTGGTCGATGCTCTCGACGAGGATTTAATTTTCCACCCTGACTGGGGGTTTGAGTCCTATGAAATCTTCATTCCCAAGAAGCTGAGCCTCCGGGGAGGGCGGCAGGGTGCCATCCAGCAAGTGTCTTACCTCCTGCAGATCAAAGGCAAGAAGTATGTTCTCCACCTCTGGCCCAAGAGGTTTCTACTGCCCCGAAATCTAAAGGTTTTCTCCTTCACACAGCAAGAGAAACTACTGGAGGATCACCCTTACATACCCAGGGACTGCAACTACATAGGCTTGGTTGAAGGAACTCAGGATTCAGAAGCTACTATAAGTACATGTACGGGGAGTCTCCGAGGCATATTGAAAATTGGTGAGGAGCATTACCAAATCGAGCCCCTCAAAGCCTCTTCCGACTCTGAACATGTCATGTATCTCCTGAAGACAGAGGACAAATTTCGGAATCAGATCTGTGGCATAACTAACGAGGAACTACAAGACCAGATGGCTCAGAGTGAGAATATGGTGAGGCTTACGGACTATCCTAGATCCTTTATTCATCCCAAGTACCTGGAAATAGCCATGGTCTTTGATCACGGTAGATATTTGTTTTCGAATTCCAACATTACTCGAATCATACAGGATGCCATTCTCTTGACTGGGGTTATGGACACTTTCTTTAAAGATGTCAATATGAGGATACATCTAGAAGGTATTGAAATATGGACAGAGCACGACAGAATAAATATCACCCAAAGGATCTCACAAGCACTTCTTGATGCTTTCTTACAATATCAGAGTACAGACCTTTCTGAGCGGATCACGGCAGACTGGGCACATTTGTATATTGTAACTGCTATTATTCATTCTCTTGGATGGGCGTATATTGGAAGTGTATGTAAGCACAAGCATAGTGGATCAGTGAGTAGTTTTATAAATGTAAATATCCTTGAAGCCAGCAGAATGTCCGCTCATGAGGTGGGCCATGGTGTGGGGATGAAACATGATACAGCATATTGTCAGTGTAGGGGCAAGCACACTTGTATCATGGGCACTGGGAGTAGTGGGTTTAGTAATTGTAGTTATCACGATTATTTTAATCACGTACATTCAGGAGCAGAATGTCTAAATGATATCCCAGGTCTGGGTTATGTGGTGGAGAGATGTGGAAACAAGATTGTGGAAGGCGTTGAACAATGTGATTGTGGTTCAAGAGAGGACTGTAAAAAAGACAAGTGTTGCCAACCGGATTGTAAATTCGCGCAGGGCGCCAATTGTAGCACTGGGCTCTGCTGTCATAACTGTCACTTCCGTCCGGTTGGGTACATGTGCCGAAAGGAAGACAACGAATGTGACCTTGCAGAGTACTGCAGTGGAATCTCAAATTTCTGCCCAGATGATACTTACAAGCACGATGGAACCCTTTGCAAGAGTAACTCCCTTTGTTTCAAAAAGAGATGTAATTCCAGATATACACAGTGCCAGAACATTTTTGGATCTGACGCCAGGGAGGCTCCTGAGCAGTGCTATCTCGCAGTGAATTTGATTGGTGATCAATATGGGAACTGTGGTGTCCTAGGGACGCGCAAATACAAAGCTTGTGCCAAGGAAAATGCAATGTGCGGCAGGCTACAGTGTATAAATGTCAACGAAGTCCCCGAGACACCAGAGCATAGGATCCTCATCTCTACTCATCTGCAAGCAGAAAATCTCCTGTGCTGGGGCATAGGTTTCCACCAATCCTATGCACCCATGGGATTACCTGACATCGGTGCCATCAACGACGGTACCCCCTGCGGTTCCAACCATATCTGTGTTAACAGAACTTGTGTGCATACCTCCATCTTGAAATCGGACTGCCCACCTTCGAAATGCAACCTCCGAGGCGTGTGCAACAATAGGAAAAACTGCCACTGCGTCTATGGCTGGGCCCCACCATTCTGCGAGGAGGTGGGGTACGGAGGCAGCATTGACAGCGGGCCGGCGAGACAGCTGAGAGAGGAGGTGCCCGCCCCGGTGCAGGTGGTGTCCATTATGTTGATGCGCCTTATTTTCTTAATCCTCTCAGTGATTGCGGTGTTTTTCAGGAGACTGATAGAACAGTTTATACACCCCACACAGAGAGAAGCAACACCAATTAACGCCCAAAAGAAATAGTCCAAGGCAAAAAATGTGACGAACCCAAACAAGTGGGCGATCCACAGCCATTTAATAACACAGAACTGTATATCGAACAAGCTTCTCATTTAGCCCGACCGCACTTCTGTTCTTCTTCCATTTCTTTTTTCATGTCAGTTTCCTTCACGCTTGGATCGGCAAATAAATGACGTTTGGGAAGCAAATCAGTGCCTTTCTGCTTTTTCAGTACTCCTTTGCTCCTTCATTTGTGATCAAGTTGGGGATATCCTGAAAAGCATGGCCCAGTGGCTTTTTTGAACGCTCAAGCTCTGAGTATTGTTTCGCACAATGGCGTTGGTTTTCACAGTCGAGTCTCGTGGCTCGGAATCCCAGCACACAGATTGATTGTCTCTCTGCCTCCCTCAAGAGATCAGTTCAGTGAGAACTCTAGGCTGGGGCCCCTGCTGACTGATAAATATGGACGACCGCCTTTATAAACAGAAAGCCATCCTTCATAAGGGGTGTCACTTGGTAATTCTTTTACCCTGGTATGGTCGTTTTATGGGTCACCACGGGTCTGTAGGTATGTGGTCTGGGGCCGTCTCAGTTGGGTGAAGGACGCTAATCGATCCTAACTCTTGCATCTGCAAACTCTGGAAGCTGCCCGGGCTGGAGGCTTTTGACAAAGTTCCGAGCTTTGGGCTTTTGCAGGCAGGAGCTGGTCTTCCGTGAATGTGTGCTGAGGGGACACGTGGCCCTAGGTTTGTCGCACCCCTAAGTAGAACAGAGGAGAGTGAGGAGAGCCTTCTACCCTGGACCCCCATATCTGCCTCCAAATATTCTTGCCCTTTTGCATGGGGTTGAGCATGGGAGGAGGGGAGGAGTCAGTGCTCACCTCTCAGGCCCAGGGAGCCGCTCATCCTTCCCAGACCTGTGTCAGCCTAAGAGTTTGAGGTCATGCTCCAGGCTGAGCCTTCCTGCTGTCGTCTCACCTCGCCCCTGTGCTCTCCCCTCCCCAGGCACCACTGCAGGCTCCCTATCCTCACAGTCCCCTGGAGGCTCAGGGGAAAGAATGTCTCTTTGGACTGTTTGGGGACCATTTTTTTAGTGAGGGGAGAACAAGAAAACCCTGACTTTGTGGTGATCATAATTCTGACATTTTTCAGGCTTGGCCATCACCAGAAAGCATCCCAAGAAAGCAAGAACATTTAGTTGGAATAGTGACAATGACGGCCGCCATTTATGGAGACTCCCCTCCATGCCAGGCAGTGATCTAAATGCCTCACAGGTGTTTATGTATTTTCACTCCCGAATATAACCCCGTGGGCCTATGTTATTATTTCCCCCTCTCCAATAGAGAAATTAAAGCATGGCAAGGTGTAATAATCTGCTCAAGATTAACTTATAAGGAATGGTATTGTTACAAGAAGCATTCTATTTGTGGGCTCTTGAGAAGACAGTGCCGTTGCTGGCTGGATTACTCTAGAAATGTTACCCAGGTAATGTGGGTTGATAGTGTTGTTTCAGCCTACTCTCTCCTTGCTACATTCAAGAAGGAAACCTAACTCGTTCTTCAGATGAATTTGTCTATTTCTCCTCGCAGTTCTATCAGTTTGCACGCTGTGTTTTGGAGCTGCCATCAGGTGCAGAATCTTGGGGAATTCTTTTGTTTTCTTGATGAACTGACCTCTTTATTGATATGAAATGACTGTCTGATTCTGGCCATAGGTCTTACTCCAACTTCCATTTGACTACTGTTCACCTAGCATACACACCTTTTTCCGTTATTTTATTTGAATATATTAGTATCTCCATGTTTATAGTGATTTTCCAGTAGGCAACATATAGTCGAGTCATTTTTAAAATCATGTCTGACAAATATCTTCCTTTTGATTAATGTTTTTGACCATTCACATTTAATGTGATTATTGAAAGAGCTAGGTTTGAGTCTATTTACTTGCTATTAGTTTTTTGTTTGTCCTTTTCCCCCTCATTTCATCTCTTTTGCTTACTAGCTAATAACTCTTCATTATTTTAATGGTTGTGTTAAGATTTGTAGTGTAGATATTTAATTTATCACAATCTACCTGCTCGTGATGTCATGCCACTTCATACGCACTACAAGAATCTGAAGCTAATATACATCCACACTTCCCCCCCTGGCTTTTGTGTTATTGCAGCATGCATTTTGTTTTTACAAATGCCTTAGACCCTGCGATAAATTATTATTATTGTGATTATTATTTAAGCCCTCAACCATCTTTTAACAAGATTTAAATAATAGAAAGGGTATATATGTGTCCATTTAGTTACCATTTCTGGTGTTCTTTCTTCTTTTGTGTGGACCCAGATATCCATCTGGTATTATTTTCCTTCTGCCCAAAGATTATTCTTAAATTTTCATAGTGCACATCTGCTGTAATGAAGTATTCTAGTTTTTGTATGTGTGAATACATCTTTCTTTCACCCTTTTAAAAAAATCTGTGCTGGGTATAGATTTCTAGGTTGACACTTTTGGGGGGGGGTTCTTTGAGTATTTAAATATATCAATTGTCTTATTGCTTGCATTGTTTCCAGCAAGAAATCTGCTGTTATCTTTACCCTTTGTTTTTCTTGATAGGTAGTATGTCTGTTTTTTTCTTCTACTTTTAATATGTGCTCTTCTTCCTTATTTTTAGTAGTCTGATGATGATGGCTCTTCATGTAATTTTTTCCTGTTTCTAATAATTTAGTATGTTAAGATTCTTGGATCTGTGTGTTTATAGTATTTATTATGTTTGGAAAGTTTTTGGCTATTATTTAAGTAGTTTTATGCCTCCCTCTCCTTCAGGTACCCTTATTTTCCATACATTAGCCTCCCTGAAGTTATCTCACAGCTCACTATTGCTTTTCTCCCCATTCTTTCTTTCTCTCAGTGTTTCCTTTTGGATATATTTTGGTAGGCCTCATATTTGCTATTTTTTTTTCTTCTGCATTGTCTAATCTGCTATTAAGCTTATCTGGGATTTTTTCCATCTCAGACACTATACTATTCATTTCTAAAAGTAAGAGATTTGGGTCTTTTTTATACCTTCATTTGTATATTTAACTTTTTGTACTTATGGAATATAGGTATAACAGTTTTTTTTTTAAAGATTTTATTTATTTGACAGAGAGAAACACAGCCAGAGAGGGAACACAAGCAGGGGGAGTGAGAGAGGGAGAAGCAGGCTTCCCGCCGAGCAGGGCACCCCATGTGGGGCTCGATCCCAGGTCTCCGGGATCATGACCTGAGCCAAAGGCAGTCACTTAACCAACTGAGCCACCCAGGCACCACCTAGGTATAGCAGTTTTAATGCCATTCTTGGCTAATTCTAACATCTATATCAATCTAGGTCAGTTTCAAATGGTTGATTTGTATCCTTATTGTTGGCCCTCTTTTCCTTCTTCTTCAAACGCAAAGTAGTATTTGGATGGTATATTTACTTTGTTGGTTGCTGAATAGTTTTATCCGCTACAAATTTTGGGCTTTGTTCAGCGATGCAGGTAGGTTACTTAGAAACAATTTGATTCTTTCAGGTTGTGATTTAATTATTTGTTAAGTGGTCTAGAATAGTGATCATTCTACTGCTAATTTTTTCCAGCTACCTTCCTGAGTCCTCTTCCTAATTCCCTGTCTCTGGTTGTTGGGAATAGGCCTATTCCCAGCCCTTTGTGAGTGGTGGGCACTGTTCCCTTTAATCCTATTCTATCTTGACTTTTGAGTAGTTTGCAGTACTCTGGCAGGGAGGGGGTATTAGAGGTAATTCCTCTAAAGTGTTTCATGATTTTCTTTTTTGGAGATTTCACCTTCTGAGACTTTGTCTTATGGATTATATCTCCTTTAATGTCCCTAAACTCTCAACTCAAAAGAGTCCAATGGGCTCCTCCTCAGTTTTCCCTCCTGTGACTGGTTTAAAAACACTCCTAAGCCAGTATACTTGGGACAGTAGTAGAGCTCAGGGATGACTATCATCCTTGGTCTGATGTCCATGTCTTGAAAAGATTCATTCCATGTATTTTATCTGCTATTTTAGCTGTTTCAGAAAGTAGAGCATATCTAGCCATGTTACTTAGTCTTGGTCACTTACCATCTTTTAAGGAAATCAAAGTTGGAAAATACCAATCTAGATTTTTAGTATAGAAACTTACAAAATACAGAGAGAGCAACAGACACAATCAGGTTGAAACCATAAATTAAAGAACCCTAAATCTTGCTTTAAAAAGCATCATACCAGCTGTAACGGCAGTTTCTGTTTGATCGAAGATGAAGGGATGCAAACTCCATTATCCCTCCCTGCCCCAAGAGCTGAGCAGAAGCTTCTGGGTAGTCATAGTGACTTGAGAATCATGTCAGTCTTGATAATTTCTCCTATATCAAAGGTCCTCCAAAGAAAATATGAACAACAACTATAACATGCCCTCATGCAGAGTATTGTCTTCCTCTGTGCTTATTATGAGTTGACTCTACTTTTGAAACTCTCTATTGAATTCTTCAGTTATATTTTTCAGCTCTAGACTTTCTAGGTTTGTGGTTTTTTTAAAAAGATGGTCTCTATTTCTTTGTGGAAGTTACCATTTTGTTCATGAATTATATTCCTAATTTTGTCAAGTTGTCTGTTGTAGTTGACCACACTTCTTTAAGAGGATTATTCTCAATGCTTTGCCTGACAGTTCATAGAGCTCCATTTCTTTAGGGTCAGCCATTGGAGTTTTATCAGTTTCTTTTGATGGTGTCATATTTGCCTGATTGTGTGTGTGTGTGTGTGTGTGTGTGTGTGTGTGTGTGTGTGTGAGATCCTTGAGTCCCTATGCTGGTATTTGTTAACTTGAGTAATCAGGCTCCAGACTTTACAGGTCTGCTTTGGCAGAGACAGCTCTTTACCACTTAGCTGACCTTGGGTATTCAGACATGTCTACTGGTAACATCCTTGGGGCTACCATTTTGGGTTACTATTTTGGGACAAGGCTAATATCCAGGCTCTGAGGTCAAGTCAGGGAGAATGTACTGCTGACTGAGATCATTTAGATAAGGCTGTTCCTTGGTTCCCTGGCCTAGCAAGGCTAAAGGATGGGCTCTATGATTGCCTAGCTTCTCGGATCAGGTTTACTGGATGGCTGTGAATGAGTACTACATGCAGTGGTTGGTGGGAGTATGAATTCGCTTCTCAGCCCTGGTGAGGAAGCAGAATGGGATGCAGGGCCTGCACAGGTTGTTTAAGTACCTAAATCAGGCAAGAGTATGAACTGAATTCCTTGGCTAGGTAAGGCCACTGACTTTGCTCAGCAGATGGGGTAAGCCAGGGGCTGTGTTCTCTGGTCAAGTGTCACTGTAAGCAGCACTCTTGGTTGGGCTATACAGCTTTCTGTATGTTCTGGTTAGTTTCCCTGGTCAGACAGGCAGGAGACTGTATTCATCAGTGAGTGGGATTATGAATCCGCTTCCCTGCCCAGGTACAGCAGGCAAACCACCTCTAGGACTGGTAAGGCTCTTTTTTTGTCTGTGGTCTTGACTCAAGTTAATCTTTGCTCCAGGTTCCCTGGTCAAACAGGGCCACTGGTTTTGCTCTGCACACTGTTGGCTCTTCCTGCCTGGATCTTGGCTTGAGCTCACTGCCGTGTAACCTCCACGCACTCCTGCCAGCCCCTCTGGCCACACTCGGCAGGTGGGGCTACGACTCAGCTCCCATGCTTGGGTAGCACAGGAGAGCCCACTCCAAGCTTTCTGTCTGGAGGGGCCAAGTGCTATATTCAACAATGGGTGGAACTATAAATTAACCCTCTTTGCCTGGGCATAGTAGGGGAACTTCCTTTGGCCCATACTGGCTTTGTTCTGGGGTTGATCAGTTCTGCCTGCCCATCTCTCAGCCTGAGTATGGCTGGGCTATGTAGCTTCCACATGCTCACACCAGCCCTGCTGGTCAGATGGGGCCAGAAGCCACACTCAGTAGCGGGTGGGGCTGTGAGAGCTCCCCTATCTGGGTTGGGGCAGACCAGGCTCCAGGGTTGGTGAAATCCCTCATTTAAAGACCTGAATCAAGCAGATCTGCATGCCACCAAGTTCCCTGCTGAGACAGCACCACTGACTTGGTTCTGCAGGTGAGCAAAGCCACTGGTTGGGATCAGTACTTGGGCCCCATAGGTAGGAATCTGAACTGCCGAGCTCTCAGTGCTGATTATTGCAAGCCCCTCCCTCTTCTCTGTCACAAGCAGATTTCTAGTGTTTGAGCCCTAAAGAGTCCCCTGTAATCCTCATACAGCAAGATCTGAGTAGGGACTCCCATAAAGTGACCCAAAATGCTAGGGGGGCTGGATGTCCCCACTGGGCTCTCTTTTCCTGCTGCAGGAACCATAGGCTCAGAGGAGACTTCCCCATGTGATGCTGCAACAGCCTGGGGGAGGGGCAATTCAGCCAGTATGGAGCCACGGCTTTTACCCTCCTAATGGAGTTTACTATGGTCTCTACGTTACAAGGGGTACTTCTACCTCACCCTCATGTACTAAGATTCTCTCACTGGTGTCTTGTCCATGAATGGTTGTTAATTGTTCTTGTGAGGGGGGAGGATAGTCAGGAATGACATTTGCCTGATATTAAAATAGCCACCACAGTGGGGCGCCTGGGTGGCTCAGTTGGTTAAGCGACTGCCTTTGGCTCAGGTCATGATCTCGGAGACCTGGGATCGAGCCCCGCATCGGGCTCCCTGTTTGGCGGGAAGCCTGCTTCTCCCTCTCTCACTCCCCTTGCTTGTGTTCCCTCTCTTGCTGTGTTTCTCTCTGTCAAATAAATAAATAAAATCTTAAAATGAAATAAAATAAAATAAAATAGCCACCACTGCTCCTTTCGGGTTACTCTTTGCAAGGAATATTTTTCTCTATCACTTTCAGCCTATATGTATCCTTAGAGCTAAACTGAATCTCTTATAGATAATAGAGAATTTGATCATTTTATTTATTTATTTATTTATTCATTTATTTATTATCTATGTTCTTAAATTTACTCTTATTTTTCTCACCTATGGCACATATGCTGCCCAATGTCCATCACCTAGCCACCCATCCTTCCCAACCTCCTCCCTTCCAGCCACCCTCAATTTGTTTCCTGAGATTAAGAGTCTCTTATGGTTTGTCTCTCTCTATGGTTTCATCTTATTTCATTTTTCCTTCCCTTCCCCTATGATCCTCTGTCTTATTTCTGAAATTCCTCATATCAGTGAGATCATATGATAATTGTCTTTCTCTGATTGACTTATTTTGCTTAACATAATACCCTCTAGTTCCATCCACGTCATTGCAAATGGTAAGATTGTGGCTCTTTTGATGCCTGCATAATATTCCATTGTATATATATACCACCTCTTCTTTATCAGTTCATCTGTTGGTGGACATATAGGCTCTTCCCACGGTTTGGCTACAGTTGACATTGCTGCTATAAACATTGGGGTGCATGTTCCCCTTTGGATCACTACATTTGTATCTTTAGGATTAATACCCAGTGATGTGATTGCTGGATCATAGGGTAGCTCTATTTTCAACTTTTTGAGGAACTTCCATACTGTTTTCCAGAGTGGCTGCACCAGCTTGCATTCCCAACAACTGTGTAGGAGGGTTCCCCTTTCTCCACATCCTTACCAACACCTGTAATTTCCAGACTGGTTAATTTTAGCTGTTCTGACTGGTGTGAGGTGGTATCTCACCGTGGTTTTGGTTTGTATTTCCCTAATGCCGAGTGATGTTGAGCACTTTTTCATGTGTCTATTGGCCATTGGGATGTCTTCTCTGCAGAAATGTCTGTTCATGTCTTCTGCCCATTTCTTGATTAGATTATTTGTTCTTTGGTGTTGACTTTGAGAGGTTCTTTATAGATTTTGGATACTAGTCCTTTATCTGATATGTTATTTGTAATATCTTCTCCCATTCTGTCCATTGTCTTTTGGTTTTGTTGTCTGTTTCCTTTGCTGTGCAAAAATTTTCAGCTTGATGAAGTCCCAGTAGTTCATTTTTGCCCTTGCTTCTTTTGCCTTTGGTGACAATTCTAGGAAGAGTTTGCTAGCAGCTGAGGTCAAAGAGGTTTCTGTCTGTGTTCTCCTCAATGATTTTGATGAATTCCTGTCTCACATTGAGGTCTTTCAACCATTTTGAATCTATTTTTGTGTGTAGTGTAAGAAAACGATCATTTCATTCTTCTGTATGTGGCTGTCCAATTTTTCCAAGACCATTTGTTGAAATCCCACTTGGTTGTGGTGAATAATGCATTTAATGTGCTGTTGGATCCTATTGGCAATATTGTGGTGAGAATTTCTGCATCCATGTTTATCAGGAATCTTGGTCTATAATTCTCCTTTTCGATGGGGTCTTTGTTTGGTTTGGGGATCAAGGTAATGCTGGCCTTATAAAATGAGTTTGGAAGTTTTCCTTCCATTTCAATTTTTTGGAACAGTTTCAGGAGAAGAGGTATTAATTCTTCTTTAAATGTTTGGTAGAATTCCCCTGGGAAGCCATCTGGCCCAGGGCCCTTGTTTGGGAGCTTTTTGATGACTGTTTTAATCTCCTTACTGGCTATGGGTCTGTTCAGGTTTTATATTTCTTCCTGGTTCCATTTTGGTACTTTATACGTCTCTAGGAATACATCCATTTCTTCCAGATTGTCAAATTTGCTGCCGTATAGCTGCTCATAATATGTTCTTATAACTCTTTATATTTCTTTGGTGTTGGTTTTGATCTCACCTCTCTCATTCATGATTTTATTAATTTGGGTCCTTTCTCCTTTTTAGATAAGTCTGCCAGGCATTCATCAATCTTGTAGCTTCGTTGATCTGTTCTACTGTTCTTTTGGTTTCTATGTCATTGATTTCTGCTCTACTTTTTATTATTTTTCTTCTCCTGCTGGGTTTAGGCTTTCTTTGCTGTTCTTTTTCCAGCTCCTTTAGGTGTAGGGTTAGGTTGTGTATTTGAGACCTTTCTTGTTTCTTTAGAAAGGCTTGTATTGCTATATACTTTCCTCTCAGGACAGCCTTTGCTACATCCCAAAGATTTTGAACAGTTGTGTTTTCATTTTCATTTGTTTCCATGAATTTTTTAAATTCCTCTTTAATTTCCTGGTTGACCCATTCATTCTTTAGTAGGGCACTCTTTAACCTCCATGTATTTGAGTTCTTTCCAACTTTCCTCTTGTGGTTGAGTTCTAGTTTCAAAGCACTCTAGTCTGAAAATATGCAGGGAATGATCCCAATCTTTTGGTACTGACTGAGACATGATTTGTGACCCAGGGTGTGATCTGTTCTGCAGAATTTTCCATGTGCACTAGAGAAGAATGTATCTTCTGATGCTTTGGGATGGAATGGTGAATATATCTGTGATGTCTATCTGGTCCAGTGTGTCATTTAAAGCCTTTCTTTCCTTGTTGATCATTTGCTTAGATGATATGTCCATTTTAGTGAGGAGGGTGTTAAAATCCCTTACTATTATTGTATTATTGTCAATGTGTTTCTTTAATTTTGTTATGAATTTGTTTATAATTTGGCTGATCCCATGTTAGGGGCATAGGTATTTAAAATTGTTGGATCTTCTTGTTGGATAGACCCTTTAAGTGTGATATAGTGTCCTTCCACATCTCTTATTATAGTCTTTGGCTTAAAATCTAATTTGTCTGATATAAGGATTAGCACCCCAGCTTTATTTTGACGTCCATTAGCATGGTAGATTTGTTTTCCACTCCCAAACTTTTTAGTCTGGAGGTGTCTTTGAGTTTAAAATGAGTTTCTTGCAGATAGCATATCAATGGGTCTTTTTTTAAAATCCATTCTGATCCCCTGTGTCTTTTGACTGGGGCATTTGGTCCATTTACATTCAGGGTAACTATTGGAAGATAGGAATTTAGGGCCTTTGCCTTGCCTCTAAGGTGATTGTTACTACATATTGTCTCTGTTCCTTTCTGGTCTATGTTACTTTGAGGCTCTCTCTTTGCTTAGAGGACCCCTTTCAATATCTCCTATAGGGCTGGTTTGGTGTTTCCAGATTTTTTAGTTTTTGTTTGTCCTGGAAGCTTTTTGTTTCTCCTTCTATTTTCAATTATTGAAGAACTGGATATAGTATCCTTGGCCACATATTTTTCTCATTTAGTGCTCTGAATATATCATGCCAGTCCTTTCTGGCCTGCCAGGTCTCTGTGGATAGATCTGTTGCCAATATAGTTCCACTGTTGTAAGTTATAGACCTCTTGTCCTGAGCTGCTTTCAGGATTTTCTCTTTGTCTCTAACCCCAAATTTTAAGTTTTTCTACATAGGTGTATACAAAAAATAAGGTTAAATACAATGAAAGAATAGAATATGACTTTAAAAATGAAAATTAAATAAGATTTTTAAAAAGATATTGATAAAATAGTTAAAATAGGTTAAAATAGGAAAGAGGAAACATTCAGAAAAATAGAAAAAGAAAATAATGAAGAGTTAAAAAATCTAACTTTGAAAGACCAAGGAATTGGGAAAAAGCTATAAATTCTATTCTATATATGAATTCATGTATATATGAATTCTATATATGCTCGCACTGTTGTTTTGCTGTTCTCATTGATCAGTAAACTTGGTCTTGGCTGGATGTTCCTGCTGATCTTCTGGTGGAGGGGCCTGTTGCAGTGATTCTCATCTTTGCCCGAACCGGAACTGCTCCCCCCTTGCCAGGGGCCAGGCTAAGCGATCTGCTTGGGAGCTTTTATTCCCTAAGTGCTTCCTGTACCTGCTTTGGAGGCCAGGAATGAAGATGGTGGCCTCCCAGTCTTCAGCCCAGAGGAGCCGAGAGCTGGGGACCCCACTCCTCAGTATGCCCTGAAAGAGAAGTCCTCAATCACACCCGTCTCCCTGGTCTCCTGCCGCACTCCCTGCTCACCCAGCCTGTGACCGAGTGTTTCTATTTCTGTCACGTGGGCCCTTTCGGTCTCCAAACCTAGCTATTCCTGCAGTGCGCTCCTGAAACACATCCCCTGGGGGAGGAAGGTGAGTCTCCCCAGATCTGCCACTTGTGGGTTCCTGGCTCAAAGAGCAGTAGCCCAAATCCTTGGATCACAGTTTAAGGTAACTCTGAGCTGAAAGCCCCCTCCTTGGCCCCATCTTTGCCTCAGGATTCCCCAATTCGATACCCAGGAGCTCTGCCGTGCGCAGGCACCCCTGGTCATTCTGTGACCCCTAGGGACCTGAGACCACACTGTCCCAGTGAGGGCTCCACCCCCCTCTTAGCCTCTGGGGCAAGGTCTCCAGTGGAGCAGACTTCTAGCGGTACCGATTTTGTGCTCCGCTGCTCTACTGCTTGTCGGGAGCTGGCCCCTCCCCCCACGGTTTATTTTCCTGGATATCGCCTCGGATTCACTTCTCCGCCCGTCCTACCTTCCAGAAAGTGATCGCTTTCTTGATCCTAGAATTGCTGCTCTTCTCTTTAATCTCCTGTTTAGTTTGTAGGTGTTCAGAATGTTTTGATAACTATATAGCTAAGTTCCTGGGACCCGAGGAAATATAGGTCTCCTACTCCTCTGCCACCTTGTTCCTCCTTCTTGTACCTTTTTTTAAAATGCAAACTTCTGGTCTATGTCTTTTCACTGGGGAATTTTTTTCATTTGCATTTAAAGCAATTACTAATAGGGAAGGATTTATTTTTGGCATTTGTGATTTGTTTTCTGTATGCCTTATAGCTCTTTTGTCCATTTCCCCCATTATTGCCTTCCTTCATGTTTGGTTAGGTTTTTGTAGTTTAGATTATTTTCTCATTTCCTTTTGTGTGTATTCCATAGATAGTTTCTTTGTGATTTAGTATGATGATTACATATAGTATCCTAAAACTCTAACAACCTATTGAAAGTGATACCAACTTAACATCAGTCATTTACCAAAACTATTCCTTTACAGCTCTAGATCCATGAACATATGTCCTTGTCACAAATTACATTGTTATATATTGCATATCCATTACCATAGATTTATCATAACTTTTTTAAAAAAGATTTTATTTATTTATTTGACAGAGAGAAACACAGCCAGAGAGGGAACACAAGCAGGGGGAGTGAGAGAGGGAGAAGCAGGCTTCCTGCTGAGCAGGAAGCCCGATGTGGGGCTCGATCCCGGGTCTCCAAGATCATGGCCTGAGCTGAAAGCAGTCACTCAACCAACTGAGCCACCCAGGCGCCCCGATTTATCATAATTTTTAGTGCATTTATCTTTTAGATCTTATAGTAGATAAAAATAATATTACAAGTGAAAATTGTAAAAATAGGTTTTCATGCATGTTCCCTGGCCATTCTGGGGCTCAGCTTCCTGGGGATAATGATCTCACAAGAGTCAAAGCCCCTGAAGATGGACACGAAAATCCTGTCCCAGATACCTGGGCCAGTATAGATGGCCAGCAGGTGAGTGGCAGAAGGGAGTGATCCTGGGCCTAGGAGGCTCCCATTGACCTCCAGCCTAAGCCCAGGCCGAATGCCCAACATGACCCACAGTGGCCAGTACCAGAGGTTCCAGAAGGACCCAGGCAAGGGAACTGGGTCATTGGAAGCCTCCGGCTGCTCAGCCTGGGCTGTGGGCAGTGCAGGGCCCAGCACAGGTCAGCATAGGACAGGGCAGGACACCAGGAGACAAGACCCCGGGGTGCACAGAGGTTTGGGAAGAAAAGGAAGGAGTATTGGGATGAAGGAGAGGGGACCTTGGGCACCTTTAGAGACAGAGTCCAGCAACATCTTTCCTGGAGCCAGGCCTCTGTATCGCCTCACACTACTTTGTTCCTATTTTTAGCATCATAATTGCACTTTGATCTCAATGCCTGGTCATAGATGTTTTCCCTTGTTCCTGTGTTTTGGGAAGGCTTGCTTACTGGGCAGTCTGCAGGACTGCTCTGGTTGGATAACTGAGTTACTGGAGAACAGAGCAATTTTGTGCGATTGCCTTTTACTTACCTATGCAAACAGTATGCTAGATCCATGTTGGGGGTGGTTTTTTGGAGACCAATAGAGCCCTAACAAGACTGGTCAGGGTGTCTTCACATGAACACACCCATTAGCTTTCCTTTTCCAGTGGCTCTTGTGAGAACCCCACAGGCTGGTCTGCATCTCGCCTGGGATTTTTTGCCACCTTACTGAGAATCCGTCTGGGCTCAAAAACAATGACATACTTGTTTGAGGACTGCTCTGGGACAGTTCCTTCTGTGATGTTGAACATGTGTCATACTGAGGACAAGCGTGTGTTCAGTTAGTGCACACACTAGTAGGAAAATAATGAGGGAAAGACACTGCAGTAGTATATGTGCTCACACATACTCCTTTCCCTTTTCTTTTTGATAAGTCCCTGAACCTCTAAATTTGGCCAACTCAGACTTCCCTTTAACATAATTTTGGAATGTTGTTTGGACTGTGAAGATTGCCTTGGGATAACACAGCTTTCTGAGACAATAATTTCTTGGTTTAGAGTTCCTTGGCCAACTTCCGAGTTTTGTTGACATCAGCTGGAACTTTTGTAAAAGATTATTGATAACATACTTCATGCCCCTTCTACTTATTGAATCTCTCACCTTAGACAAAGTGTAACCAAATTCACAACTCTATCATCAAGTAGTTTTACAATGCAGTAGGATCCTACTCATCATTTTTCTTTATTCCTCAGATATACCACTTTTGTGGATTCATATTTTATTTTGTCTGAGTACAATGTCTTCCTTTTTTTAATGGAACATTTTAAAATTTGAATTTTCATCTGGATGGGCCCAGGTATGTGTGTGTGTGCATGTGTTGTGTGTGTTTTTTAAGATAGATAGATAAATTGATTGAGCATATAGAGTGTGCAGGGAGGGGGAAGGGGCAGAGATAGAAAGAGAAAGAATATTTTTTGATTTTTTAATTTAAATTCAATTATATGGGGCACCTGGATGGCTTAGTTGGTTAAGCATCTGCCTTCGGCTCAGGTCTTGATTCCAGGGTCCCAGGATTGAGTCCCACATCCAACTCCTTGCTTAGTGGTGAAACTGCTTCTCCCTCTGTCTGCCCCTCCTCCTGCCTGTGCTCTCTCTCTCTCTGTTAAATAAATACAGTCTCTTAAAAAATAAGTAAATACATATATACATACACATATACATAAATTCAATTAGCCAACATATAGTACATCATTAGTTTCAGATAGTGTTCAGTACTTTAGGAGTTGTGTATAATACCCACTGCTCATCCCATCACATGCCCTCCTTACTGCCTGTCACCCTTACTGACCATCCCCCACCTACCTCTCCTCCAGCAAACCTCAGTTTGTTTCCTATTGTTTATTCCCTCTCTGATGGCCTTCCCTTCAGTCTTCCCTCCTTTATCCTATGATCCTCTGGCCTGTTTCTTATATTCCACATATGAGTGAAACCATACGATAATTGTCTTTCTCTGACTGACCTACTTCACTCAGCATAGTACCCTCCAGTTGCATCCACATCAATGTAAATGGTTATTCATCCTTTCAGATGGTTGAGTAATAGTCCATGGATATATATACTACATCTTCTTTTTCCATTCATCTGTTGATGGACATCTCAGCTCTTTCCACAGTTTGGTTATTGTGGACATCGCCTCTATGAACATTGGGGTGCAAATGCCCCTTTGGATCACTACATTTGTATCTTTGGGGTAAATGTCTAGTATTGCAATTGCTGGGTCATAAGATAGCTCTATTTTTAACCTTTGAGGGACCTCATTACCATTTTCCAGAGTGGCTGTACCAGCTTATATTCTCACCAACAGTGTGAGAGGATTCCCCTTTCTCCTCATCCTTCTCAATATTGTTTCCTGTCTCATTAGTTTTAGCCACTTTGACTGTGGTTTTGACTTGTGATTCCCTGATGCTGAGTGATGTTGAGCATTTTTTCATGTGTTTATTGGCCATTTGGATGTCTTCTTTGGAAAAATATCTGTTTATGTCTTCTGCCCATTTCTTGACTGGATTATTTGGTTTTTTGGTGTTGAGTTTGGTAAGTTCTTTATAGATCTTGGATACCAGTCCTTTATCTGAGGTCATTTGCAAATATGTTCTCTCATTCCATATGTTGCCTTTTCATTTTGTTGACTGTTTCCTTTCCTGTGCAGAAGGTTTTTATCTTGATAGTTCATTTTCATTTTTGTTTCCCTTGCCTTTGGAGAAGTTTCTAGCAAGAAGTTGCTGCAGCCGTGGTTGGAGAATTTGTTGCCTATGTTTTCCTTGAGGACTCTGATGGATTCCTACCTCACATTTAGGTTTTTCATCCATTTTGATTTTACCTTTGTGTATCAGTTTAAGAAAAAGGTCCAGTTTCATTCTTCTACATGTGGCTGTCCGACATTCCCAGCACCATTTACTGAAGAGACTGTCCTTTTTCCAATGAGTATTCTTTCCTGCTGTGTCAAAGATTAGGTAACCATGGAGTTTTAGGGTTTATTTCTGAGCTCTCTCTTCTGTTCCATTGATTTATGTGTCTGTTTTGTGCTAATACCATACTGTCTTGCTGGTTACAGCATTGTGATAGAGCTTGAAGTCAGGCATTGTGATGCCCCAGCTTTGGTTTTCTTTTTCAACATTCCTCTAGCTATTTGGGGTCTTTTCTGGTCCCATACAAATTTTAGGATTATCTCTGCCTACTCTGAGAAAAATGTCAATGGTATTTTGATAGGGATTGCATTGAATGGGTAGATTGTTCTGGGTAGCATAGGCATTTTCACAACATTCTTCCAATCCAAGAGTATGGAATGCTTTTCCACTTCTTTGTGTCTTAATTTCTTTCATAAGTGCTCTATAGTTTATAGAGTATGGATCCTTTACCTCCTTGGTTAGGTTTATTTCTAGGTATCTTATGGTTTTTGGAGCTCCTGTCATTGTTGATCAGAGTGCAAAATGTTAAGACCCATTCAGAAAGCTGTTTGGCAGTTGCTTATAAAGGTAGATATATACTTACTGTACGATGCATCGGTGCTACTCAAGACACAAAATGACACGAATCTACAAAAGGACTTGCAGGGAAACCTGGATGGCTCTGTCAGTTAACTGTCCAACTCTTGATTTCAGCTCAGCGTCCTGAGATCGAGCCCCATGTTAGGCTCTGTGCTCAATGCAGAGTCTGCTTGTCCCTCTCCCTCCCACTGCTTATGATCTCTCTCTCTTTCTCTCTCTCTCTCAAATAAAATCTTTTTTAAAGAAAACCAACACAGTGTTGTGAGTTGCTTTACTCACAGTAGCTCTAAAGGGCAGCAATCAAAATGTCCATTAACAGAAGAACAAAGGTAGAGACAACATGCTCCCTGACTTCGAACTATATTACAAAGCTATCATAATGAAAACAGTATTGTATTAGCATAAAAACAAACACATAGATAAATAAAACAGAATGGAGAGCCCAGAAATAAGTCCATGCATATCTAGTTAATTAATTTATGGCAAGAGAGCCAAGAATGAACAATGGGAAATAGATTGTCTCTTCAATTGATGGTGTTAGGAAAAGTGGACAGCCACATGCAAAAGAATGATATTGGGCTACTAACCTTTCACAGTATATATAATTATTGAATCATTCTGTGGTACACCTGAAACTAATATGATGTTCTAGATCTGTCCCACCTCCACAAAAGTGTCCATTGTCTGTGAACAGATAAACAAATTGTCATATATTCATACAATGGAATATGACTAAGGAATAAGAGGAAGAAACTACTGATACTAAGAGTAACAATGAAGAATCTCAAAACTGTTCAGCTGAGTGAAAGAGGACAGATGACGAAAAGTCTGCAGCATATGAGTCCATTCCTATGAAGTGTTAGAGCAGATTAAACTAACCTTCATGACAGAAACCAGATCCCTGTTTGCTCAAGAGAAGAATTGTCTGCCAACATGCATGAGAGAACTTTCTGGATAATGGAAATATCTGGATCTCAACTGAAATTATGGTTACACCATTTGTCAAAATGCATTATACACTTAAAAGGTACGTTTTTATGTTTAAACTATATTATGAGGTTGATTAAGAACAATAGTGTGTTGTTGACATATAGATAGGTGATACAGTGAGAGAGATAAGTGGAAGAATATAGAGAAGTTAGAACTAGATCACTGTATATAAAATTTAACACATAGTAATGACATATCAAATCAGTAGGAAAATGATGATTTTTTTAAATGATACTGGCAAAATTAGAAGCCTGTCCTATTGGAAGGAAATAATGTCGGACCTCTGCCTCTCCATACTCAAAAATGTAATTTCTAAATGGATTTAAACCTTAAACAGAAAGGTTTAATTTAAAAATTAAAATCTTTAGTTTTTTAAAGTATATCTCTAATTTTGGTATTGGGAAGAAATTTATCAACTAATCCTGGAAACCCAGGAGATAGCAGGAAATAAAGTGATATACTTGGTGACATTAAAGGGTTCAATAAAGGAGACTTAGGATAAACAGTTAATATGGAAATTCAAATCAAAACCACACTGAGATACCACCTTATACCAGTCAGAATGGCCAAAATTAACAAGACAGGAAACAACAAGTGTTGGAGAAGATGTGGAGAAAAGGGAACCCTCTTACACTGTTGGTGGGAAATGCAAGTTGGTGCAGCTGCTTTGGAAAACAGTGTGTAGATTCCTGAAAAAATTAAAAATAGAGCTACCCTATGACCCTGCAATTGCACTACTGGGTATTTACCCCAAAGATAAGATGTAGTGAAAAGAAGGGCCATATGTACCCCAATGTTCATTGCAGCAATGGCCACAATCGCCCAACTATGGAAAGAGCCAAGGTGCCCTTTAACAGATGAATGGATAAAGAAGATATGGTACATCTATACAATGGAATATTATGCCTCCATCAGAAAGGATGAATATCCAACTTTTGTAGCAACATGGACCGGACTGGAGGAGATTATGCTGAGTGAAATAAGCCAAGTAGAGAAAGTCAAGTATCACATGGTTTCACTTACTTGTGGTGCAATAGGGGTAATATAGAGGACAGTAGGAGAAGGAAAGGAAATGGGAAGTAGGGTAATTCAGGGAAAGAAATGAAACACAAGACTTTGGACTCAGAAACAAACTGAGGGTCTTGGAGGGGAGGGGATGGGGGGATGGGAGAGCCTGGTGATGGGTACTAAGGGCACGTATTGTATGGAGCACTGGGTGTGGGGTATAAACAATAAATCTTGGAAGACTGAAAAAATAAAATAATATAATAAAAAAGTTAATATGCAGAAACAAACCAGCCTGGAGAAAGAAAAGTCAGAGTTGGGACAGGAAAACAGCTGACATCCTCGTGATTCATCATAAGTGTCCCATTGGAGGGCCTGGTATGAGCCTTTCTTCTTCATGGGCTGGTACAGAATGTGAGGAGAGGTCGGAGAGCCTTAGACTCAGTGCACACTAGCTGGGGATCTGGAATAGTTCTGGTCCCTGCAGCTGGAGAGGGGAGTGGTTCTTTTCATGGCCACCACAGGTCCCTGTAGGCTAGCATTACATGGAGCCAAGATCTAGGAAGGCTGGATATTTCTCTCTCCCCATCACCCCAGGAAATGACTGCCATTTGGGGAAGATTTATAGCATCACTTGTGGCTGCTTGGCAGGGTTCATTCTTCTTCACAGACTCAGTCTTTTCTCAGTTAAGGAGCTCTAGGTCTAAGGACTGTACGAGAGGTCACGCATTCCCACTCTGGTGACTCAGCCAGGTCTCTGCCCCAAACTGGGGTGTTTCTAATTATTATGTAAGTCAAACGGTTTCATAGTAGGCTTCCCATCTCTTTCACTCCCAGGAACCCCAGGAGGATAAATCACCACAACATGTCCCTGGCCACATGGTAATTACTCCTATCTTGTCTCTAGATAGTTTAGTGCCACCACCTGTCCTCTACTTCTCCAGAGTCCTATGATTTCCACTGACATCAGGAAGCCAAATCCATGACAGCATCTCCCACCCTTAGCAGCAGCCTGTAGAGGACATACCACAAGGTTCCTAAAGTCTCGAAGAAGAGATGTCTTCTGGACGTTTGTTTGTGGGAGGCAAAGAAACAAGGAGAGAAATACAGCCACACGGAGTTCCTGAGAATTAGGACTGTGGGAGAGGGGCCACAGGAATAATGGAAAGACACAGTACTACCAGATTCCCATGTCAGTGCAAGGAGGGCAGAGAGGGAAATACTGACCTCAGTCTCCTCTCACCCTCCAGGCTCCTTCTAGTGCCTCCTGTTGGCCAAACCTAACTGGGAGCCTGTCAACAAGAAGTCCAGGCTATGCATCCTGAAGAGGACAAAGCAGGACAGAGATGCATGGCCAGTGGTAGAAGTGTTGAGGGGGGCAGACTAGAAGGAAGATACAAGCTAGTAGCATTAGGTATCTCCAGTGTCGTATATTCTAGGCATTTTACTTGTATTAAATGGATTTAATCGCCACAGAAACCCTGCAAGATAGAAACATTATTATTCCTGTCTTAGTGATGAGAAAACTGAGGCTAAGCTCTTTCGCTGTCTGTGCTTATGCTCAGAAGAGAACGTTCAGCATAAATCACTAAACTGGGAGTCAAAATATTGGCTATTGGACTTGTCATTCCTAAAGACATGTTATAAAGAAGAGTCAACCATTTCACGCTCTTAAAAATTGACCTAATGGTTCAGGTAGCATTGGGGTCGGGGCAGCAGCGTTCAGTTTTGTGCTGACGAGTACACGAAGAAGACCAGGCTGAGAGAAGAAGGCAGAGAGAAGAATCGATGCCCAAAGGGAACCGTAGACCATGTGATCTGAATCAGTAGCTGAGTCAGCCACTAAGTAAGGGCAGCTCGTTTCCCCGGCCGGAGCCCACAAGGCCTAGGCATTCTTTATTTCTGCATGATACTTCTTTATCCTCTCAATAAACCCACTTGAATTTGAGCTGACTGGAGTGTATTTCTCCATCATATGTAAAATCTTTTTTTTTTAAAGCAATTTTTTAAAAAGATTATTTATTTATTTATTTGACAGAGAGAAACACAGCCAGAGAGGGAACACAAGCAGGGGGAGTGAGAGAGGGAGAAGCAGGCCTCCCGCCAAGCAGGGAGCCCAATGTGGGGCTCGATCCCGGGTCTCCGGGATCATGACCTGAGCTTAAGGCAGTCGCCCAACCAACTGAGCCACCCAGGCGCCCCATCATATGTAAAATCTTAATTGCAACAATTTCCAGTGAACTGTGAGCACAGAAGTTAGGCTTATTCCTGTTTCATTCCACTACGTCCCTTGTATGAGGAGGAGTGGGTATCAATGACCCCGATGCTCTCCTCTGGCTCTGTGACCCTGTAGTTCTGGTTCCTTTTCAACGACTTTGCTTTTGGAAGTACATATCCTAAAGTTTCCAGCTGAACACTTCCTGTCTCCTGTGTGCAGGCATTCCCGGGGCTCTTTCAGATAAGAGGCTTTTATGTAACCATCCTCACAACACTCAACCAACTCTATGACCATCTGTGTCACGGCTGACTGTTTGCTCACTCGGTGTGTACCTAAAGGGAGGAGACGGCAAGCTTGCGTATTATAAATTATGTCATCTTAAAAAGGAAACAAAGGCAATCTTTGGAATAAAACCATAAAATTCGTTCAGTTTATGGCTGAACCCTTTGAAGGATGCTCATAAAATCCTTATCTAGAGGATGTTTAGAGATTGTTGACTAAGGAACATCATCATTCAAAGAGATATGAAGAAGCATATGGTAGAAATGCAAACAAAGACCCCATCTTTATCCAGGAAAAGCAACTGGTAACTTCTTCCAAAAAAACCTGATGTATTTGACTCCCTCCTTACCTTGACTCTGAGACTCACATCTGATGCCCACTGGCTGCTTCTTGACATTAACCCTGCATTTGTTCCTTTTAAATTTTATTAAGATCTGGGTTTCTCCAGATGTGATATAGTTTTGTTTGACCATCCTTATCTTTAGGGGTTGCCAAGGAGGGACAGTATTTACCTGCCAGGTGGGCACAGGCGTAATGACGCAACATGGGACACTTCCTTACCGATAATCCCAGGGCCCTCCTAAGCCCTAATCAGCTGAGCATTCTGCGTTGTGACAAGAACTCACACTAGTCTTAGGATTCCTTATGCAGCTAACCTACTTCCTCCCGCTCGGTGCGATGGTGGTGGCTGTGTTCCTGTCCCCCACACTCATGCTCCTGAAGTCACCAGCCATGTCTCCAGCTAAAATAAACTGTTTGGAAGCAGCAAAAGCGTTCTCTCTTCTCATACATAATTGATGAGAATGTAGTGATTTAACCATTTTGAGGAAAGTCTGGCAAATTCTTTTTTTTTTAATTTTATGTACTTATTTGACACACAGAGAGAGAGAGTACAGAAGCAGGGGGCGTGGCTTACAGAGGAAGAGGGAGAAGCAGGTTTCCCATGGAGCAAGGAGCCCAATGTGGGACTCAATCCCAGGATCCTGGAATCATGACCTGAGTCGATGGCAGACACTTAACCAACTGAGCCACACAGGTGCCCCAAAGCCTGGCAAATTCTTATAAAACTAAGCAACTACCTATTCTATAACTCAATAATTTCAAGGTATTTACCCAAAAGAAAGTAATACATGTCCACAAAATGGCTTATTATACAAGAATATTTACAGCAGCATTAATATTATAAGAGCAAAGACTGGAAACGTTCAGATACCTATCAATGGATGGATAAACTGTGATCTATTCATTCTATTGAAT
Source organism: Spilogale gracilis (assembly GCA_004023965.1). Taxonomy (NCBI): domain Eukaryota; kingdom Metazoa; phylum Chordata; class Mammalia; order Carnivora; family Mephitidae; genus Spilogale; species Spilogale gracilis. The sequence goes on along the minus strand of PITA01021817.1, from coordinate 4,400 downwards.
ATTAAAAAGATCAATAAATAGCAACAAATCACTGACACACAAAACAACATGGATGAGGGGCCCCAGAGTGGCCCAGTCAGTTAAGCATTTGGCTCAGTTTGGCTCAGGTCATGATCTCAGTATTGTGGGATTGAGCCCCAACTCAGGCTCTGCGCTCAGGATGGAGTCTGCTTCAGATTTTTTCTACCTCTCCCTCCCTCTCTGACCCTCCTCACTCACACATGTGTGCTCTCTATCTCAAATAAATAATCTTTTTTTAAAAAAAGATTTTTATTTATTTATTTGACAGAGAAACACAGCTAGAGAGGGAACACAAGCAGGGGGAGTGAGAGAGGGAGAAGCAGGCTTCCCATCCAGCAGGGAGCCCGAAGCAAGGCTCCATCCTGAGACTGTGGGATCATGACCTGAGCCAAAGGCAGATGATGAATGAGGGAGCCGCCCAGGCACCCCAATAAATAAAATATTTTTAAAAAACACAGCATGGATAAATCTCAAAAACATTTAATTGAACGAAAGGAGTCATGCACAAAAGAGTGTATGCTCTTTAATTCCACTGTTAGAAGTTCTGAAATTTAATGGGGCACTTGGGTGGCTCAGTGGGTTAAAGCCTCTGCCTTTGGTTCAGGTCATGATCTCAGGGTCCTGGGATCGAGGCCCACAATGGTCCCTCTGCTCAGCGAGGAGCCTGCTTCCTCCTCTCTCTCTGCGTGCCTCTCTGCCTACTTGTGATCTTTCTCTCTCTCTCTCTCTCTCTCTCTCTCTCTCTCTCTGTCAAATAAATGAATAAAAATCTTTTTTAAAAAAGTTCTGAAATTTAAAATTTACCTATGATGAAAAAAAATCAAAACAGTTCTTGCTTATGGCTCCAGTAGGAATTGATTGGGAAGGGTCACAAGGAAATGTGGAAATGTTCTATATCTTCATAGGGGATTGGTTTACACATTTGTGTGCACTTGTCAAAGCTGAAAATCTATACTAGAGATTGGTGTATATCTTTGTAAATTTTACCTCAAAATAAAATCTGTAAATAAATATTTAACCTAGTAAATGATAGATATGTTGAAGTATTTAGAGGTAAATGTACTTATGTCTGCAATCTACTTTGAAACGCATTAAAAAAACACACAACATGGTTATAAATATGTGATAAAGGAAGGATAGTAAAATGCTAATGATAGATTCTAAGTTATGAGTATACAGGTAAAAGTATACTACTTTTGTTAAGAGCCTTTCAAGTTAATGTTTAAGAATTTTTATGATAGGGGCACCTGGGTGGCTCAGTTGGTTGAGCGACTGCCTTCGGCTCACGTCATGATCCCGGAGACCTGGGATCGAGTCCCGCATTGGGCTCCCTGCTCAGCGGGAAGCCTGCTTCTCCCTCTCTCACTCCCCCTGCTTGTGTTCCCTCTCTGGCTGTGCTTCCCTCTATCAAATAAATAAAATCTTTAAAAAAAATTTAAAAAAAATAATTTTTATGATAATTAAGTACTATACCTCAAGTCTTCTTTTTTATGTTCAATCAGCCACCAGATAGTACATTATTAGTTTTTGATGTAGTGTTCAGTGATTCATTAATTGCGTTAGCTCATCATAACACGTGCCCTCCTTAATGCCCCATCACCTGGATATCCCGTCCTCCACCCCTCCCCGAAACCCTCAGTTTATTTCCTGGAGTCATTACTGGGTATTTACAGATATAGTGAAAGAAGGGGCACATGCATCCCAATGTTCATAGCAGCAATGTCTGCAACAGCCAAAGTGTGGAAGGAGCTGAGATGCCCTTCAATAGATGAATAGATAAAGAAGATGCGGTCCACATATGCAATGGAATATTACTCAGCCATCAGAAAGAATGAATACCCACCATTCACATCGACATGGATGGAACTGGAGATGATTATATACTTCAAGTCTCTGGCGATCCCACAAGGAGAAAAGTGTCATCTATGTCACTTCACCACACTAAAGATCAATCATGTTCATTAGAACACCACCTTTTCCCAAAGAATATACTTCAGAAAGTGTTAAAAGGCAGAGGAGGGCCAGTAAAGTACCCTCCAGACTGAGAACTCACTCTAAAGGTGAAAAATGAATCAAGCTACTCCATATCACTTGTACAGCTTTATTTGGGGGTAACTTAGCCTGCAGGCAGACAATCTAAGCCATATAAGGTCGTTCTCTGTCCTCACTCTCTCCTGTATTTGGATCTTGAGCCACAACTTGTATAAAGCAAGGGGCATGGCTATAAGGGCACAGGGGAGTTATCTGAAGTGGAGTCATGTGTGCACCGGAGGGGAGAACAAGATGGAGGGCCAAAGACGGAGTCAGTGTTGTCAGCACGCCCACAGAAAGTGTCTATGTTCTTATAATCTGATATTTAGGAAGTCTTTGCTGTGTACTATGCAAAACTCCTTGCATTCATTATCTCATTTAATATTCAAAACTTTCCTATGGTAGATGTACAATTTATATCTGATTACATTAGTAAGAAAATAGAGTTTCTTGAGCCTAAGTGTCTACCCAAAGCCCTCCAGCTAATCGGTGGCAGAGCCTGATGAGAACCTGAATCTTGATGCCAAAGGTTGTGTACTGACACTACACCGACCTGCCTTCCTCCAAATCCATTATCTGAGTTAGAAATGCCTCAGGAATGGTCCACCCCAATGCTATTATTTTTGGAGGTAATTAAGAGGCTCAGAAAGGACTATGACTCTCCTACATACAAATTCTCTTCTCATTAAGACCTGAGCCGTTTTCTTTGGGTAATTGTCAATCCTTTACTCTGTGATAAGTCACAGCACAGGAATCTAACACTCTTTGACTTAGAATGGAAGTATTAAAAGACTGACAATAGTCAAGTGTTACTGACGGTGTGGAGCACTTGGAACTCTTGTACTTTGCTGGTGAGAGTGTAAAATGGGAAAAGTTTGTTACTTTCTAACGAACTTAACTACACACTCATCCCATGAGCCAGCAATCCCACTCCTGCTCCTGGAATGAAAACATAGATCCATCAAGAGGCTGACAATGTTCATAGCAGCTTTAGTCAGAAGCTGAAAATAATTAAAATGTCCATCAACCAAGAATGAGGAATCATAATAAGAGTGACTTGTGCTATATTTATGCAATGGATTGCTACTGGGCATTAGAAAGAACAAATTATTAATATAGGCAACAATGTGGAAGAATCACAAAAACACTATGTCAAGTGAAATAATCCGGGCATAACAGAGTACATATTTTATTCACATAAATTTAGAAAAGGAAAAGGCAAGACTGATCTGTGGTGACGGACGTCATCTCTGTGAGAGGGAGAGGAGGGAATTTTCTGGGGATGAAAATGTTCTATTTCCTGATTTGGGTTATTGTTACACAGCTGTATAGATTTGTCAAAATTCTTCAAGCTTAATAGGAAAGATGCACACATTAAACCTAATAAAGTAACATCATCATTAAAAAATCTTAGAAAAAAATGCAATTAAATAAGGAATTTGGCAATAAGGGGAATACATTTTCACCTAGTCATCTTGAAGATGTGATATGACTTCATCTTTCATATTTCCACAGCATTTTTCTTAGATCTCACACTGACCAGTCCATTAGATGCTCCCCATCCTGCTGCCCACGTCTGGCTGAGGTTCTTTTCTCATGCTGATCTAATGGTATTGAGATGTTTAGGTGTCAAAAAATAATTGACCCTTTTGAAAAACTTCCAATAGGCATCAACAGTAAAGCAGAAAGTGTTCATTAGTTAAGATGGATAATGTGAGTTGTTGCCATCCCAAAGCTGGAGATGACCTATTCTTGACTTTAAATGAAGAAGCAGCGAGAAGCACTTTTCTTTGACTCAGAATGGCTTTCATCGGTCATTTGAAGAGGAAGGCAAAGAGATCACTGCCATCCAAGTTTCAGTCAGGGAAACAAGAGTCAGAAAACTGGAGATACGATACATTATTTACCGAAGTACAACATAGGGGTCATCTTGGAGATCAAATTGAATTTGACTCAGATCTAAGCTGTACAGTTTTCTCCACAAACTCCCCACAATCCCTTCAAGTTCTTGGGATTTGTTTCTACAAGATGTCTCTCTGCCTCTAAGCTACCTCAAAAATAGGAACAATCTCTCTTTTGTTTCACATCGATCTGTTTCTATAAGAAATCCGCTCCTGTCTTCTTGGTTTCCCTTATCCAATACTTCGTGCTAGTCACTAACCACATGTAGGCGTTTACATTTAAATGTAGTTGACAAAAGTGATATAAAATTTGAAATTCAAGCGCTCATCCACACCAGCCATATTCCGAGTGCTTGATGGCCACATGACTGCTGCCATAGTCATAGCACAGATTGGAACATGTCCCATCCTTTGGGGCCATGAATTGATGAGAACCTACTGAATATT
>PITA01021816.1:0-32036 GCA_004023965.1 Spilogale gracilis | reverse complement strand
TTTTTTTTTTTAAGATTTTGTTTATTTATTTGACAGAGAGATCACAAAGGCACCCCTCAAATAAATAAAATCTTTAAAAACAAAACAAAACATGGGACGCCTGGGTGGCTCAGTTGGTTAAGCCACTGCCTTCGGCTCAGGTCATGATCCCGGAGACCCAGGATCGAGCCCCACATCGGGCTTCCTGCTCGGCGGGAAGCCTGCTTCTCCCTCTCTCACTCCCCCTGCTTGTGTTCCCTCTCTCGCTGTGTTTCTCTCTGTCAAATACATAAAATCTTAAAAAAAAAAATAAAAACAAAATAAAAACAAAACAAAACAGTCTCAACACCCCCAGATGTCCTCATGCCACAGTCCCAGGTTATGCCCACCTTACCCCCTGCCACCTTGAGATAACTGTTATTCTGATCTCTATCCCCACAGGTTAGGTTTGCTTGTTAGTGAACTTTGTATAAATAGAACAATGTAGTACTTACGCTTTTGTATCTGGTTTCTTTTGCTCAAAGTTTTGTCTGTGAGATTCGTCTCTGCTGCTGTTTGCAGCAGTTAACACACTGTTTCTCATTGCTATCAAATACTTCGTTGTACGACCATTCATTCAACCATTCTCTCTCTCTCTTTTTTTAGGATTTATTTATTTTAGAGAGAGAGAGACAACACAAGTGGGAAGGGCAGAGGGAGAGAGAGAATCTTAAGGAGACTCCCCGTTGAGAGGAGTCTGAGGCTGTGGGGCCTGAACTCATGACCCTGAGATCACGGCTGAGCCAAAACCAAGAGTCAGATAACTTAACTGACTGTGCCTCCCAGGCACCCCTCAACCATTGTTCTCTTGATAGGTACTTTGGTTGTTTTAGTTTTTGGCTATTATGAATAAAGCTCCATGAACATTCTTTTTTTTTTTTTTTTAAGATTTTATTAAAAAAAAATATTTATTTATTTATTTATTTGACAGAGAGAAACACAGCCAGAGAGGGAACACAAGCAGGGGAAGTGAGAGAGGGAGAAGCAGGCTTCCCACCCAGCAGGCAGCCCGATGTGGGGCTCGATCCCGGGTCTCCGGGTTCATGACCTGAGCCGAAGGCAGTCGCTTAACCAACTGAACCGCCCAGGCGCCCCTCCATGAACATTCTTGTACCTGTTATGCTCTGTCCATTAAGAGTAGTGAAACCTCCCACAAGTGTGATATTGTGATTTGTAAGAAATATGTTTGGTCTTCGTTCATGGATTCTGGCTCACAGCACCCAAAATGCTTGGACTTCTCTGAGTGATAAAATCAATGAACATCTTTTATCATAATATTTGGTCTCTTGTCCTCAGTTTCCAAAATGGTTTTAGAGCCATAAAGGTGATGTGGGTGTCTTATTATTCATAACAAGCCCCTTTCCACCACACCTGTGTTGGTATTAATGGGGTGACTTTTGGAAATATTCTAAGGATGGGGGTTGGTTGCATGGTGGGGGCAACCGAGACTAGAAGGTCAGAACTTTCAGTCCCACCCCCTGATTTCCCTGGGGAAGTGGGGAGAAGGGCTAGAAGTTGAATCAGTCCATGGAAACTCCAAAAAGGAGGGGTTCAGAGGACTTCCACATGCCACCATGCTGGGCCCCAAATTCCATAAGCACAGAAGTTCCTTTGTTCCTATGTGTCTCTTCATCTGACTATTAATTTGTATCCTTTAATATTCTTTGTAATAAATAGGTAATGGAGAGATTTAAGCAGGTTTTCTGAGTACTGTGAGCCACTTTACCGGATTAATCAAACCCAAAGAGGGGGTTGTGGGAACCTCCAGTCTAGAGCCAACTGACTAAAGGCACAGGTAATAGATAACCTTGGCATAGGGGCCTGGGGAACTCAGTTGGTTAAGCCTCTGCCTTCCGCTCAGGTCATGATCCCTGCTTGGCGGGAAGCCTACTTTTCCCTCTCTCACTCCCCCTGCTCCTGTTCCCTCTCTGGCTGTGTTTCTTTCTGTCAAATAAATAAAATCTTTAAAAAAAAATAACTTTGGCTTGTGATTGGCATCTGAAGTGGGGGGTGGGGGGCAGTCTTGCGGAACAGAGCCTTTAACCTTCGCGTAGGTAGATAGTGTCAGAATTGAGTTGAGGGCACCTGGGTGGCTCAGTGGGTTAAGCCTCTGCCTTCGGCTCAGGTCATGATCTCAGGGTCCTGGGATCGAGCCCCGCATCCGGCTCTCCGCTCAGCCAGAAGCCTGCTTCCCCCTCTTTCTCTGCCTTCCTCTCTGCCTACTTGTGGTCTCTCTGTCAAATAAATAAATAAAACCTTTTAAAAAATTGAATTGAATTGTAGGATATCCAGCTGGTGTCGTGGAGAATAGCTTGGAAGTGTGTAAGGAACTCGCCACCATTCTATGCATACATTGGAATTGTGGGTGCAGAATCGTTTAGCAAGTTACCTAGCTTCTCTGAGCCCCAATTTCCTCATCTCTGAAATGAAAGAGAGGGACTATGTCAAGTATTGACTGTCCTGTTAGGCAATTATGAAGTTTAAATGAGATAACACATACAAAGTGACCAACACCACACCTGATATACAGTAGGTGCTTATTAAATGTCATTTCCTCTCCCTGTAATCTGTTGGGAGCTGGGAAAAGGGGTTGCAGTATATAATGTCTAGCTGGGATTCCGAGGTCGGAAAGCTATCTCAACAGTAACTACCACCACAACAAAATAATCCTAATAACACTGATGACCATTCATTGAGCACTCACGTGGCTGAAGCTATGCTCTAGAATTTTACCGTCATTTCTACCATCATCCATAACTGCTCCCTGAGGCCCAGCTCTCTGTGGCCTTTCAGACTTCCTAGAGCATCAGGAAAGATTTTAGTTTTACAGCTGGGGAAACTGAGTCACAGAACAATTTAAAAGTTTTGTTCCAAATCATTTATTTGGCCCGAGAGTCAAGATATGTCTCTTACTTCTGTGCCTTCTCGTACACAGCAAAGGGTCTGGCACATAGGAGGCTCCTGTTTGTGGAATAAATAGAAAATGAAGTCTCTCCTGTGCCCCATCCTTCCTTCTGGGCAGCCTTTATCAGGGAATTCTGACAGTCACTCTCTGCACATGATTGTCCCCCTAGAGAGGCCTCCCTTGCGGTAAACAGCCATGCAACAAGCAATGGGGAGCTTTGGTCACTTCTGAAAGTGAACTGGGTCACCTCATTTGCTCTTTCCCCAAATATGGGAGAACCCCAACGTCCTGGGCTAATAGGAAACTCCCAGGGGTTGTCACATCTTGCCTCTGGCCTGGAATAGGTCCGAAGCTGCTCAGTGACCTGCCTGCCCTCTAAAGCCCTTAGAGAAGGGGCTGCCTTCCCTGACAGCTGGGGGAGGAAGCCGGGGAGACAGGAGGCTGGGGGTGCAGTGGAGACAGTGCTGGGATACCTGATTCCGAGGTGGCTTCCCCCATGGCCAGAATGGCCTCTGGTGGCCTCTCTGGCCCCTGCTTTCCTTGTCTAGGACAGGTCTGGATGAACACAAATTCCTCCCAGCTGCAAGATGTGCTTTGGAAGCGAGGTAGGGGCAGCTGAGCTCTGTTTTTGGGAATTAGGTGAGCCAGAGTGGGTGAGGGAGTGGTGAAACTTGCTGCCCCTCGGCTCAGGGCCTTGGGCTTTAGAGGGCCCATGAAGCTTTCTTCCCCTCCCACAGCCATTCAGAGGAGGTGCTGCTAATTGCGAGGTGGAGGGCCACTAATGAGCCCGCTGAGGACCTCAGAGACAGCTCTGATGGCGCTAAAGGGCTTCCTTGAGCTTCCTTAAAAGCCCAGTGGGCAGTGAAGCCTCCATTAGCAGGAGGATTAATCACCAGACAGGTCTTGGTCATCCCCTTTCAAGGTGCCCCCAGCTGCTCTCAGCTGGCCCTGGGGCCCCCTGCTGTGCCCTTAGCGTTTAGCCATGCTCCCACCCACGACCTGCCCTATCTGATCTCAGATGAGGCAGCCTAGCAGGGAAATGGGCCTGGGGGACATGAGAGGGACAGAGGAATGGGGAATGGAGACCTGCAAAACAGGAGCAGGGGCCTCTAGGGAGCCATTGCAGAGGTTTGGAGAGACCCCCAGGAGAATGCAAATGATATGCAAAATATGCAAACCATTAGTGATTAGCTGTGGGTCAACAGCTTGGGTCATTAGAGTAATAAGTTGACAGTTCTGTGCTCAAAGCTTCTGATTAGGCCCAGGGGAGGGTCAGGCATTGTGACCTCCGTGGGCCCAGACCAGGACTTTTGACCCCTCAGCTTGCCAGCCCTCCTGGCACCCTTCCAGCCTACTCCCCCTGCCCCCCACCCCCTTCGGAAGCCAGGGGTTCAGGCAGCAAGAGAAACCCCTGTTCAGGCTGCAAACTGCTCCACCCTCTCCAGAGCTCAGGGCAGTCCCTAGTCCGCAGGGGGCCACACCAGGCTCCGATTTCCCCCTCCCCACCCCTTTCTTGGGGTGTGAAGTCCCCTATCCCCCTCGCACCCTGTCCTTACCCCTCCAGCCACTCAGTCTGTGGTTATCCCTACTTCTTGCTTGCCCTTCTCCACCTGTCAGTTATCTGTGACCTTCCCTCCTTGCTCTTGGTAGAAAAGACCAATTTTTTTTTTAAGATTTTATTTATTTGACAGAGAGAAACACAGCTAGAGAGGGAACACAAGCAGGGGGAGTGAGAGAGGGAGAAACAGGCTTCCCGCTGAGCAGGGAGCCCGATGTGGGGCTCGATCCTGGGTCTCTGGGATCATGACCTGAGCCGAAGGCAGTTGCTTAACCAACTGAGCCACCCAGGTGTCCCTGGAAAAGACCAATTTTAATACTCAGGATTCAGCCCCTCAGTTTGCACCTGGTTCTCATCTAATGGGTTCAGAGGGCCCAACCAGCCCAGCTGGTGGTGTTTGGAGGGGGACTAGGACCTGCTCCGTCATCTCATTCCATCTAGAAAACCCGCTGCTGCTAGTCACACCTGTCTCTGAGGGCAGCATGGAAGACACCCCAAGAGGGTACCTTGTCCCTCTCTCTGCCTCCCGCCATGCCATGTTGGACATGCAGAGAGGCCTTTCTATGCTGGCAGGACCCAGGAAAGTTGCACAGCTTTCTGAACACCCCAGCCTGCCCCCAGCACCTATTTGAGGGGGAAAATTTCTTCCTAGAGTTAGCTCCACCTCTGAATCTATCTCTGGGAAGGTGAGAGGTCCTGGAGAAGGATGGGGAGAGGAGGCAACGAACTCCACCTTCACCCCAGGAGAGGGGGTGCAGGGCCTAAGACTATGACACTGGATCCCAAGGTCTGACCATCTGTGGTGGGTAACAAGGAGAGCAGACAGCAGGCGCTGGACCCCCCAACATCCCCATGCTGGCTCTTCCTCTCAGCTCCTCCTCCTGTTCCTTCTGGTGCAGACTCCAGGAGGGTGAGCTGAGGTTGGCGTTGTCTTCCCTGGGAACACTCAGAGAGGCAGACATGTGGTTGGAGGTGGCCGTGGTGGTGTTTGTCCCTTATCTGGCCCATGGACCCCTGCCTGCTCCCAGTCTCCTTCATCATTACCCCTTCCCATCCTGAAAACCAAGGCCAGGAGGTAAAGAGGAGGGAACTGGGAGGTCTGGGGCTCAGAGCCTGGAGGACAGTTCAGACTTCCCACCTGGAGTTCTCTCATCTGCAAAATGGGAATTTTCCTGCTTGCCTCTCGGATTGTGCTGAGAACCAAATGGGAATGTTTACAGGCTCTGGGGACCTTAAAAAGCTATACAAAGCTAAGGTCTTGAGTGCATAGCCTCTCATGAAGATTGATTTGCAGATTCATGGAGATGAAGAAATCACAGTTTGCTTGTTAATCCTCACCTTCTATACCCTAGACTCTGCATTTTGAGAACTCTTACACATGTTTTCACTGCTGGGCACTCCCCTTTCCCCCAATCTCTGGGACGGAGACCCCCATTTCCCAGCCTTTTCCTCCCCTCCCACTCCAAACCCCCACCCAGCAGTGTCCTTTGTGACATTGCTAGGATGGCTGAGGATCAGACCCCCTCCTCCCAGGAGCCTCTCCACTGTGTGAGCAGCATCAGCTTTCCAGCACCCCCGCCCCCCACACTCCTGCAGTGCCCCTGACCTTCAGGCAGTGTCAGGATCCTCTTTCATCTCTCCTATCCACTCCCCCTACCTACAGCCTCCAGCTGCCCTGCTTGCTGCCCGGCTGGAAGGCTGGCTATCTCTGCAGTCCCGAGGGGGGGATCAGGTGTGTAGAAGTGGGAGCCTGGCTCTTCCCTGGGGCCCAGAGGAATCAAACAGCTTCTTTTCCTTCCTCTGACTCAGCAAAGTGAGCCCCCATCTCACAAACTGGAGAAGAAAATTGAAGAGCTGAGAAAGGGCCTGTGGAACTTTTCTGGATTCGGGGTAGCCTGAGGCCCAGCATGCTTCGTTGGGCTGGGCCTGAGGCTGGAAGGGGTGGGCAAAGAAGGAAAAATAGAGCCTGGGCTAGGACACTCAGATCAGGATGAAATTTAAGGGGCACCAAAAAAAACAAAAACCAAAACCAAAATAACAACCCAAACCCAAAGCAAAATAAAAACAAAAAACCCCCCAGTAATCAAGAGAAATATTTTTGTGCACTATTTAAAAAAAATTAAAATGAATGCAAAACAAAATCCATAATTGGCACAGGAAGAATAATGTGCTCCCCTCCCCCCCAGTCTGTGTCCTAATCCCCAGAACCTGTGAATGTGTTAAGTTAACATGGTAAAGGGGAGTTAGGGCAGCACATGGAATTCCTGCAATGAATTAGCTGAACTTACGTTAGGGAGATGAGCCTGGGGTGTCCAGGGGGATGAGCCTGGGGTGCCCAGGTGGGACTGCTGTCCTCCCAAGTGTCCTCAAAAGTGGAAGAAAAAAGAAGAGCCTAAATCAGGGAAGAGAATACAATGACAGGAGCAGAGTTAGAGTGATGTGATGAGATGTATCGTGAAATGATGACGATTCTGCTGGCGTTGATGATGGAACTGGTCTATGAGCCACGGAATGTAGGCAGCCTGTAAAGCTGGGAAAGACAAGAATGTAGATTTTCCCCTTGTGCTTCCAGAAGTGAAGGAAGTCCTGCTGACACCTGAGTTTTTGCTCAGTGAGATTGATGTCAGACTCTGTCTTTACAGAAATGGAAAAGAATAAATTTGTATTTTCTCAAGCTACCACTTTTGCAGTAATTCGATATACCAATAGGAAACTAATTAAAAATGAAGCAAATATGAACATTTTATTTATTATTATTTTTTACTTTTTTAAAGATTGCATTTATTTATTTGACAGAGAGAGACACAGTGGGAGAGGGAACACAAGCAGAGGGAGAGGGGAGAGGGGGAAGCAGGCTTCTTGCCCAGCAGGGAGCCTGATGCAGGACTCATCCCAGGACCCTGGGATCATGGCCTCAGCTGAAGGCAGATGCTTAACGGACTGAGCCACCCAGGAGCCCTGAAAATATATTTTTTTAAGATTTTATTTATTTATTTATTTATTTATTTATTTATTTATTATTATTATTATTTTTTAATATTTTATTTATTTGACAGAGAGAAACACAGCCAGAGAGGGAACACAAGCAGGGGGAGTGAGAGAGGGAGAAGCAGGCTTCCCGCCAGAGCAGGGAGCCCGATGTGGGACTCGATCCCGGGTCTCCGGGATCATGCCCTGAGCCGAAGGCAGTCGCTTAACCAACTGAGCCACCCAGGCGCCCCAAGATTTTATTTATTTGACACTAACACAGCTAGAGAGGGAACACAAACATGGGGAGTGAGAGAGGGAGAAGCAGGCTTCCTGCGGAGGAGGGAGCCTGATGCGGGGCTGACCCCGGGGACTGCAGGATCATGACCTGAGCTGAAGGCAGACACTTAACGACTGAGCCACCCAGACACCCCTAAATAAATCTTTTTATAAAAAAAGATCTTGAACTGTCATTTAGCAACGTTTTGGGAAGCGGCAGAGATAAATGTGCACGCTCAGTTACTTTGTTTAATCAGAAGATTCATATTCTTAATTTTAATTTTTTGAGTTTGACTGCTAGAAGGAAGGCCATGCACTCTCTAGATTGCCACAGGCCTCACTGCTCCCTGCAGTGCTACATCTGGTCTGATTTGCACATTAATATTTCCCACCTGGCTTCTTCCTGTAGGCGTCTACAGTTTGTTGTCATTGGTTCAAGCATATTTCCGGAGAACCACAGTGAAGGAGGGGTGATGGGTATTTAGCAAGACAATTTCTTTTTTTTTTTTTTAAGATTTTTTAAAAAAGATTTATTCATTTGGGAGAGATACAGAGACAGAGAGAGCAAAAGCAGGGGAGAGGCAGAGGGAGAAGGGGAAGCAGACTCCCCACAGAGTTGAGAGCCCGATGTGGGGCTTGATCCTAGCACTTGGAGATCATAACCTGAACCAAAGGTAGATGCTTAACCATCTGAGTCACCCAGGTGGCTCTAGCAAGACAATTTCTAATTCTCCCCACTTAAAAGATCCTAAAATTGGACTGGAAATATAGAAAAAATTATACTTAGAAGACTGGGGCAGGAGAGGAGGAACTTAAGGATGGCTCACCTTGGCTTGGTTGAATATCTAATTCCTGGGATGTATAACCTACTGGTTCCTGTTTTATAGCCCCTGCCTCAGTTTCCCCAGTTGCCTAATAGGCCCAATCATCTACACTCAGTGGAGAGAGGCTGGCATGGTGAGATAAGACATAAAACTGGCAACTTTGCTATTTTCTTTATTTTATTTTATTTATTTGACAGAGAGAGAGATCACAAGTACGTAGAGACACAAGCAGAGAGAGAGAAGGAAGCAGGCTCCCTGCTGAGCAGAGAGCCCGATGCGGGCCTCGATCCCAGGACCCTGAGATCATGACCTGAGCTGAAGGCAGAGGCTTGAACCCACTGAGCCACCCGGGCGCCCAACTTTGCTATTTTCACTTTTATCTGTAGTGTTATAAGTTCTCTTGATCAGCATTGAATTGATTGCTCTCCCTACTGGAACTAACCACCTGGGCCACCTTGGCCCCAGAATATTGCCTCTTGGAAGGAGGGAGAGCTCCTGATACTAAGTCACAGTCTGTGAGTCCTGCAAATTGGTGTTTCTCAGCTGGGAGACCCAAACACCCTACTCTGGGTTCTTCATCAATATCGAGGTGTGTAGGGATCTTTCTTTCTTTCTTTCTTTTTTTTTTTTTTTTTAAGATTTTATTTATTTGACAGAGAGAAACAGCGAGAGAGGGAACACAAGTAAGCGGAGTGAGAGAGGGAGAAGCAGGCTTCCCGCCGAGCAGGGAGCCCAATGTGGGACTCGATCCAGGGACTCCGGGATCATGACCTGAGCCGAAGGCAGTCGCTTAACCAACTGAGCCACCCAGGCGCCCGTGTAGGGATCTTTCAACTAGGAAGACACAATAAGCAGGAAAAGGAATCCTGGGAGAAGCTAGACATACAGTGGTGGTTGAGGTCAAGTTCTTAGCTCAGGGCTCTGTGGTGAGCTTTGGAGGTGATGCTGAACAGGTGCTGAGTTGGGGGAGGGGAGCGGGAATCACAAGGGGCTGCAGTTCTCCAGTAAAGCCCACTAAGCACTGGTGAAGGGTTCAGCCTCTCCTCCTCCTCCCATCCCTCTCCTGCTCCCTGAAGCCCCAGGGCACACGGTGGAGGAGTTCTAATCAGTGGGTACTGTTGGCTGAGTCCAATGGCAGCATCCCAACCATCTCTGTCTTCCTAGAATAATGGGATGCAGGGAAATGGGGTCCAGTATTTCAGGCCATAACTGCCCTCTCCAGGTCTGCCAGGGGCAGCACTTCTTCACCAGTTACCAGGACCATCATGCTGGTCTTGGGCAAGGGGAGCTGAGGGGAAAAGCAGAATCTGACAGCCCCAAAGCCGGACACCTCTTCTCCTTCTTTTCCCCTTTCCCCTGCTCCTGCTTTTCCCTTGCCATGCCCCAGGAAGCACCAGACACAATCAGCAATTTTTATTTTTTAAAAAAAATAAAAAGGCACTTTAGGGCTTTTCTGGAGGAGGCTGCAGCCCATTAAGACACAAATTAAATCTTTGTCGGAATAGGCAGAGTGCAGATTCCCAGTGTGAGGACGCCCCCAGCCCTGAGCTTTCCACCAGCCCCGCCCCGCCCCAATGCAGGATTTAAAGTGCATCTTAGGGATTAAAGGAAAACTACTCAGTCTTGGTATTGAGTAGGTCTTAGGGCAGGGCTAGAGTAGTGTAGGAGGGGAGAGAAAGGAGCAGGTGAGGGAGTTAAAGAGTAGGGGAGATGGGCAGAGAAAAGGAAGGAGGGCTTTTGGCCAGATACCCCACGCATTGTTTTCTTTGGCCCTCTGGCCAAGTGCCCTCTGGCCAAGTGTAGCGGGAATTACTATTGTTATCCTCCGTTTTACAGATAGGAAAACTGAGCCCCGGAGAAGTTCAGTAGCATGGTCAAGGTCATGTGGCTAACGGCAGCTGGGATTTGAGCCTCCTTTTAGAAGGCTGGGGAGGAGAAAAAGGGGAGAAAGATATACGCACACCATTTTCCCTTCCTCCCTCTGCCCCCCTCCTCATCTCCCTCCCCAGCATTTCTCTGCAGTCTGACCTGACTCAGGAGGAGGAAATCCTTCTAGTCCTTGCACTTTCCTGGGCATGGTCACTCTTGAGGGCCCCCTGGAGATTTGGGTCAGGGCAGCAGAGCATATGTAGCACCCATGGCTGGGTGGGTGTCGGGTGACAGACCATTAGCTGATCTACCCAATTAACCTGCTGGGAGCCATGCCAGGCCGAGGTGTTTGGTCATGTGATTTGGACAAAGGAGGAGAGGCAGGGGCTGAAAGGGCCTTGGGCCTGGCGGATGCTGCGCTGGAGAGGGTTGGGCACCAGTGGAGGAAAAAGATTAGGAGTGCGGCTTTCTAAGAGAGGCGCTGGGCGCCCTTGCCTTCTTCACTGTGGTGCTGCTGACCTTTCATTCATCCACTCAACAAATGTTTATTTGGCAGGGGGCTAAGTGCTTCGGTTAGGGAGCAGTAAGAACAAGAATGATGCCCTACATCTTTCTCAGAAACACATTTTCCCCACAGTTTTAACATTTCTGAAATCAGGATAAGTCTTTCAAGCAGTAAATTTCAGTTATCTTCAGCAGTGTTTTATTTTTCTTAGAGGTACATGAAGCCATGGTGCCTCCAAAAAATGACAGCTTAGGTCTGATGAAATTCGGTGATGGCTACACTTCCAGTACTTGCTACACTGCAAAGCATGGCCCTAACTGCCCGGTGTGTGGTAGCACACTAGGCCTTCCCAACCGGGGCTGAGGTCAGAATCCTTGTTGTTCCCAATTTAGAGATGGGAAAACTGAGGCACAGAGAGGTGAACTCTCCTTTCCCCTTCAGGGCGGGGATAGTCCCAGTGCTTGCCTTATGAACACCAATGCCGGGTTTGTTACCACATCAGAGCTGTGTGCAGGGCAACAAAGAAATCCCAGAAGGGAGGCCCACCCTGGAAATATCCCATCCAGAGCTGGCTGTGGGGGCCCTCCCAGATCTTCCCATTTAGCTAAAGAGTAATGCCCTGACCCAGTTAAGCTCTCCCTGCCCCCCCCCACTCCCCGTGCCCCTCTCCTCTGTGAGTGGTGATAGGGCTTAATCACGGATGCAGCTGTCACTCCAATCAGCCCCAAAATCATCAGTTTGGTCCCCGCCATAGGGAAGGGGATGATGGGATGGAGAGTAGGAAGCCGCAGTGAAACTCAGAGCTGGACATGGGGCACCTCAGCATTCCAGGCCCCTTCCTGGGGTATACACAGGACATTCCTCAAGACTTGGAACTACTCTCCTTTTCCTGGTCTGTGTCAGGCTGGGAAGGCACCTGCTGATAGGGAAGGTTTACAGCAGGGAGGAGAAAAGGGAGAGAAGTTACCAGAAATCCTGCCTCCCCACCTTACAACATGTTCCAAAGCTGGCCAAAAGTTGGGTTGGGAGGCAAAGGCCCACCCCCCCCACCCCTCCCCTGTGACCCTAGGCAAATGTCTGTGCCTCTCGAGACCATGCCAGTGCTCTAGGCCTTTGTTCCCTCTGTGGCCTCTCTCTCCTCACTGTGCCCCTCATCCCATTCAGTCCTACCCATTCCCCAGCCTGACTCTGCCGTGCACTGGGAAATGAAGACCTCACCTGTCAAGAGGGACTGGGAGGGGGCCCACAGGCCCTGCAGCAGCCTGGAGCTGCTTTCTCTAGCTGGTGCTGGCGGTAATTAATTAATCCATCCAGAAGTCCACGGCAGGCGTCAGCAGCATCTCGCAGGCAGAGACTACAGCAACTCCAACTGGGTTAAAGATTGGGAGGCCCTGCCAACCTCAGCCACGTGGACCCTGGGTCCCTGCAGTCAGAGAGGTGCAGGGTTTGGGGTCATCTTCGCAAGCCTGGTGTGTCTCATACTTGTCCACTGATTCAACCAACACGGTTAAGCCCCTGCTCTGTGTCTCGGGTCTGAAAGCAGGGCCTGAGCCAAGGATTCAGACGTATGTGGTTCATTAAGGGGTGCTTCCTTTTCAGGAACCCCTCCTAGAGGAGGGAACTGTCTTAGTCTGCTTAAGCTGCTGTAACAGAATACCACAAGCCTGGGTGGCTGAAACAGCAGACGTTTCCTTCACACGCTTCTGGAGGCAGAGAAGTCCAAGATCAAGGTGCTGACTGATGTAGTATCTGGAACCATCTTCTTGGCTTGCAGATGTCTACCTTCTCACAGTGTATTGACATGGCCTTTCTTCTATGCATGCTCCCAGAGAGAGCAGTGTCTTTTTCTTCCTCTTCTTATAAAGGCACAAATCCGATCATGAAGGTCCCACTCTCATGAACAAATCTAAGCCTAATTAATTCTCAAAAGTTCCACTTCCAAATACCAACATGTTGAGAATTTGGGCTTCAAAATGAGAATTTGGGGAGGTGACACAGATATTTAGTCTGTAGCAGGAGCTGAACAAGGATGTGGTCTCTGCTAATGTCTAATCTTGGCCTGACCTTCAGGAGACTCTGGGAGATAGACTGCATCACACAAAGTTGTCTCCCTCTTTGGGGGGGCAGCCCTTTTACCTCCCCCCTATTAATTGGTCACTATAGGGGATGAGTGACCTCCAGGACAAGATGCTTTCCATCAGCAGAGGGAGATACTTCAGCAAAGGGGCAGCCAACAGCCCTTACCAGCCAACACCTCCAGCAGCGGAGAGACAGTGCCTGCCTTAGGACAGAGGAGCTGGGCAAGAAGCCGCAGGTTCTACCATACCAGCAGTTCTTGGAGTGTGGTCTCTAGACCAACAGTGTCAGCACCATGGGAAATGAACATTGTCAAGCCTGATTCCAGAAACCCTAATTCAGAAACTCTGGGGATGGAGCCCAGCAAGCTCTGTTCTCATCAGCCTCCTGGTAAATCTGATGCCTGCTTACTTTGCAGAACACTGAACTACCAGGTCCACAGTGAACATGCCATCACCATCCCTTTGTTCATGGGACTTGGAATCCACGTGTAGACCAGCAGGGCGCATGAGGGTCTGATTGTGGGTTTGTGGGCCCAAATCTGTGGCTGGTAGCTCAGCTCGTTTGACCAGCTTCCCGGCCGTGGTGCTACTCCCCACCTTCCCCTGTAGGCCTTGTGCTCAGAGTCCTCCATGACCAAGGATTTCCCCCTCATTACACCCAAGGAGCAGTGCCCTTCTAGCACCATCCCACCGTGGCGCCACCGTAAGGAGAGGCCATTCGCAGTCAACCAGCATATACCGAGTCTCTTCTGGTCTCGCTCTCATAACTTATTCTATTTGATCCCTTCCTATAACATCCTGTGTTGTAGATATTAGCATCCCCATTTAGAGCTGAGAAAAACCAAAGTTCAGAATAATTTGTTAATCAAAGGGTGAGGATGTGGACTTCTCTGTTCCAAGTGGAACATGTATTCTGCTATAAACAATTTTGGCAGAAATCAGAAGAGTTGTTTTCTTAGGTGGGAGTGGGGTGGGGTACCCAGGGGTCTTCTGTGGCATTGGAAGGGCCATATCTTGGGGCGCCTGGGTGGCTCAGTTGGTTAAGCGACTGCCTTCGGCTCAGGTCATGATCCCGGAGAACCGGGATCGAGCCCCACATCAGGCTCCCTGCTTGGCGGGAAGCCTGCTTCTCCCTCTCTCACTCCCCCTGCTTGTGTTCCCTCTCTCGCTGTGTTTCTCTCTGTCAAATAAATAAAATCTTTAAAAAAAAAAAAAAAAAGGAAGGGCCATATCTTGATTTGGTTGGTGGTAACACCCACATATGCCTAGGTAAAAAGTCCCTAAGCTTTACCCTTAAGATTTATGCAGTTTATACATTTGTAATGTTATAACTCACTTTTTAAAAAGATTTTTTAGTTTATTTGACAGAGAGAAACACAGCCAGAGAGGGAACACAAGCAGTGGGAGTGAGAGAGGGAGAAGCAGGCTTCCCACGGAGCAGGGAGCCCGATGTGGGACTCGATCCCGGGTCTCTGGGATCATGACCTGAGCCAAAGGCAGTCACTTAACCAACTGAGCCATCCAGGTGCCCCATGAACTGAACTCTTAAAAATGGTTAAGATGGTAAATTTTGTTATGTGTGTTTTACCACAATTGAAAAAAAGCTTAAAAAGTAAATCAGGGCACCTGGGTGGCTCAATCATTAAGCGTCTACCTTCAGCTCAGGTCATGATCCAGGGGTCCTGGGATTGAGCCCCATGTTGGACTCCCAGTTCAGTGGGGAGCCTGCTTCTCCCTCTCCCACTCTCCCTGCTTGTGTTCCCTCTTTCACTATCTCTCTCTCTCTCTCTTTCTCTCTCTCTCTGTCAAATAAATAAATAAAATCTTTAAACATAAATAAATAAAATAAATCTTTCAAAATTTTGCTTTGAGGTGTTCCATGGCATCAAGGGGCCCTGCATGGTCCCTGCCTGCCCCTTGAAAGTGTCAACCAGGAATTGGCTCCCTGATGGAACTGGATGGAACTTTGGATGCTGGAGGTCAGAGAAGGCAGACCTTCCCATCTGGTTCTTGAACTCTCTGTGACAGCATCCTTGCTAGGTGATTTCCAGCCCCCACCTAAACATCTTCAGGTGACAAGGTGGTCATTCCACCCACACGAAAGACGAGGGTAGTTGTGCCACGTAATGCTGGATCCCAAGAAGATGCGGATGTGCACGGAGTAGAAGTTGTGTTCTTATTTGCACAGAAACGCTCTAGTTGTATGCGGCTCAGGGCTCTGTCCTTTGGTTTCTGTTCTAGGCTTCAGGGCCATAGAGGATGAGTGACATCTTGCAAAGGTCCGCCTTTTGTTTCGTGTTTTGGTTTTTGTCCCGTATGTTTCATTCTTGATATCTTCCCCCCTAGCCATGTATTTCCAGTGTCAAGTATATAGGGCACACTCTCATGGACTCTGGTCTTCTGACTCTGCCCCGTTGTGCTCCATTGCTGAATGGAAGGAAGGAGTATTCCTGAATGTCATTCCTGCACCAGGGCAGCTGATGATAATGCAGCTACAGGGCGCCTGGGTGGTTCAGTTGGTTAAGCATCTGCCTTCAGCTCAGGTCATAATCCCAGTGTCCTGGGATCGCATCTCACATCCAACTCCCTGCTCAGCAAGGATTCTGCTTCCCTCGCTCCCTTTGCTATCCTCCCTGCTTGTGCTCTCTCTCTCTCTCTCTCATATAAATAAGTAAATAAAATCTAAAACACAAAACAAAACACGCAGCGATAGTATGGAAATGACTGTGAATCAGATAAACATATCCACTAAAGCCCACCCAAATTGTTCCTTATCTAGTTTCCCCTGAGCTGTGCCCAACCGCCCCCATCCACCATGAGGGAGTGCTGAAGGGGAAGTCACAGTGGAAGGAGAAGGGGATCTTGACTGGATAGGATTCAAATATCTACGTTTGCCGATTTTACAAAGCCATATGACCATGTGAGCCTTTTTTGCCAACTCCCCTCTCAGAATCTCGGAAGGGGCCTGTTTCAGTGAGGGTCCCGGAGCAGAAGCTGTATCAGCTCCATGATGAATCTGTGTCCATGGGATCTGGGTCCCCAGAGGGCAGGGCAGCCTGGCAGGATTTTAAGGATCCTGACCACCCCCCCACCCCCCCGCCTCCGTCTACCCCTGGGCTTCGCTTTTGCTGGTTCAACACGGCCAGTGCCTTCTATGGTTCCTCAAAGATGGGTCTCAGGTTCTTCTCTGACCTGGTGTCAGTTTGTCTCCATCCCTTTAGAAGGGTCCAGAATAGAGGGACAGGCTGCTGGTGCCACCTGCCAGAGTGGGGTATCCAGGTCTGCACACCCATCGGTTCCTTCACGTGGCCTCGGGGCTAGGGTGTCCCATCGAGGCCCTACTCCATCCTCCAGTGAAGGATTACTTCAGCAACTATTTCTGAGAGCTTTGTCTGTGCCAAGCCCTGAGGTGGGCCTGGGGATCCAGAGACACAAGAGGAGGGTCCCTGTTCTAGGGGAGTCTACACCCTCAACTCACAAAGCTGCAGCTGTGAAGTGATGATTCCTGCCCCATCTTGTTCCCACGGAGTCAGCTTTTAGCCCCAGTCACAAGGCCTTCTGGCAGATCCTTGACTCAATTTCATCTTTTTTTTTTTTTTTGGACTCAATTTCATCTTATTAGATTTGCTTCACCTGGCCATTCTGCCAAAATCATTTTGGATCTTGCTTCTGCCATGCCCTGTCCTCTCTCTCCCTCCCAGCTTCGAGTTGTTCATGAATGTGATGAGCCAGTCTGTTATGTCTTCATTGCAGTTCGGGATAACAGCATTCGACTGCCCAGGACAAAGACAGAGCCCAGAGGCATGAGAAGTTTCCCTCCAGGTGTACACATACTCGTTAATCAGCACCCTTTGGGGACAGCGGTTCAATCCACCCAATTACACGCTCACCCAGCCGTATTTGTCCATCTTGTTCACAAGGACATCAGAAGACATCTTGTCACATTCCTCACTAAAGTCCAGACCCTACGTCTGACACCGTTTCCTTTCCGTCGGTCTGGCAACCATGTCAAGAAAAGAAGAGTGGATTCTGTTCTCCAGCCATAGATACCACACTTAAAACAAAACAAAACAAAAAAACCCCAAATTTTTTACTGAAGCATTCAGAAACGGCCCCAAATCATAAATGGACAGCACCGAGTTGAAGATATAGAACAATGCTGGCCTCCTGAAGCCCTTTCATTTCTCCTAGCCACTGCCCCCTGCCAAGAGTGACCCTCTCTTACTTCTCACATCACAGATTCGCTTCTCCCATTGTGAACTTTGTGTAAATGAATCATAGAGGATGTATGCATTTGTATCTGGTTTCTTTTGCCTGCCATTACCCGTGAGACTCGTCCATATTGTACGTAGTTATAGCTGCTCATTCTCGTGGATGCATAATATTCCCTCACACAGACAGCACCATTTTCTTCTCCTTCCCACTGCTGATGATTAGAGCTTTCCAATTGAGGCAATTATGAATAGCACTGCTATGAACATCCTGTTATTTATAATTTAGTGCACATATGCGCTCGTAGTTTGAGTCTATCTCTAGGCATGGAATCTCCGGGTCATGATGTATGCATTTTATAGATTTTGCCAAACAGTTTGGGAAAGTGGTTGTATCATTTCATACTCCCAGCAGAAATATACGAACATCCTCACCAACATTTGGTTTGTCGATCTTTTTAATTTTATCCCTTCTGTGGGTGTGTCGGGGTATCTCATTGAATTTGCATTTCCCTGATGCCTGATGATATGGAATGCTTCCTCTTGTGCTTATTGGCCATTTGGATGGCCTCTTTGGTGAAGTGTCTCTATAAATATTTTGCTCATTTTCCTGTTGGATTGTCTGCCTTTTTCTTATTGATTCGTAGTAGTTTCTTTTTTATATTCTGGATGTGCACTGACTCTGCTCTTAACTTCAGCCAATTATTTTTGCAAATGAGTGTATTTGATCCTCAGAGACACACACACACACACACACACACTCTCTCTCTCTCTCAAATAAATTAAATAAATAAATAAATAAATAAAATCTTCTTCAACAAAAGAAAGATAGCAGTTTATCAAATGTAATATTCCATGCAAATGTCATGTACTCCTGGAGCTGGGAGGACTCCATGAGTCTGGCTCAACATAGGAGCTGCTCAATAAATACGTCGAGTGCCTGATGTATACCAAGTTGGCAACCTGGTGGCGAAGAGGCAGTGACGTCAGACTACCTGGGTTCGAATGCTGTTCCGCCACTCACTGGCAATGTGCCAGTACACAAGTTAATTAGCATCTTTGTGCTTCAGTTTCCTTATCTGTAAAAGAGGGATAGGGCAGTGCCTAACCCCACAGCATCAGTATGTGAGTTAAATGAGATGATTTAGGTTAAGACCGGTACAAGGCTCAGAGAAGGCACGTAAATATTAACTATTACTATTAAAATCTGGGCTTTATATATGTTGTCTTGCGTGTTCATCCGAAGAAAGCCAGGTGTGCATTATCTATTTTATCTCCATTTTATAGATGAGGAGAGGTTAAGTGAATCGCCAAAGTCACGGGCCCTGTGCCATTGCTAGGATTTGAACCCAAGACTTTACAGGTAGTTTGCAATCCAATGTATGTAACTCGACTGCCACCCAGCCCATATTTGTCCATCTTATTTCCAAAGACATTTGGAAAACCCTTCTCAACTCCCTCCCTGGATTTTTGAGGTTGGGGGAAGAGGGGTCTGAGTCCCGATGTGGTCATAGGGTGGGTGGAGTATGTGAGGCCTGGTGTGCAAGGAGGGGTGGAGAGGGGGAGGTTGGTAAGTCCAGAAGCGCTCTGCTGCAGAGCCATGAGGGCCGAGAGTCTGTGGTGGGGCCTCTTCTGAGCCTCAGGCCAGGCAGCGGGGATAGCCTCAGAGCTTTCTGTAATGGGCCTGCCACACAGTTAGACAGAGACTTATGACTTCTGGTGGCTCAGCCACCTCCTTCCACTTGTCCTCCCTGGTTATTTATCACATTTGTCCCTCTAGAGAGGCAGGGACATTGCTTACGCTGTCCAGAACAGGGAATGCAATAAAGCCAGAACTACAGGAGGCCCAAGCGGGCAGGAGCTGCGGGGCTGTCCTGGTGGGGGGCGAGGTAAGGCCCTAGCAACAATGCCAACCTGAGTCCGGCTTCTGGGGTGGGCTCCTGCAGCAGCTCCAAAATCACATGATAGACCTCACTCGCTCGGCCACAGCTAAGCCAGTGCACACAGGATCACTAAGCACCCTAGCACCCACTCATGGTGTCAGCCCTCTCACCGCCTCAGACACTGCATTTCCCTTCCACTGTAAGGAAAGGCCAACATCATCTCTGGTGACCTCACCTCAGGCTGCCCCAGCGTCTCTATGGCCACCATCGTCACCATCATCATCAACAGGAAGGGAGTTAGCAGCCCGGCTTCGTTACCCACTTAAGATTGGCTCGGAGAAACAAGGTCATCAGAACTTAGATGGCTGTTTCTACCTCTGCTCCTGACTTTGGGTGACCTCTGAAGCTCCTGGAAGAGATAGTCTTTATCTGGCTTCCCTGGTTCTGTGAAGACACCATGAGGTCATGAGAGGAGTTCAGCACTGGACCGACTTGACCTTGAACTCGTCTGCGTCCCTGACCAGATGAGAGGCCCCGTAAAGCCAATAAGTGCCTCAGTAGCCTTACTGCAAAGAGGGGACAGTAAAATTCACCTCGCTGGAGGAGAGAGCTGCTGGGATACTGTAGTGATAACCAAGAGTCTGTTACCACCCTATAGGTGTTCCACACATGGCACATGAAATGATTTTCAAAATTATCATTATTCCAGGGGGAAACTGCTCTCCCAGCCACCCAGTTCCCTGAATGGTGGGCTCCTCGTGTCTGCCCAGAGCATCTCCCGGACCTCCCCATCCTGGCCACCCAGCCCAGGACGGTGGCATTCTGCTTCCCTCTCCTCTCCTGCGGCCTGACCCAGTTTCTGTGAAAACCCAAGGTTCTCCCTGAGCAGAGACAGCAGTCACATCTCCAGGTCTCATCGTCCTATTAGGACAACATCAGAGTAAACATTAGTTATTCACAAACCCAATTACATTTTGATTGCTCTGACCCAACGGAGATTGGGGTTACTCTCAATCCACATTTATTTTTTGGCACAAGCTTCCTAAGTTGCGGGGAGAGGAAAACAAGCTACGTCTTCCTCCGCTGTACCAGGAAGGAATCTTCTCCTGGGTTCCCTCATTCCTTCTCTGTCTTGGTTCTAGAAGGCAAACCATGCCTGGGCACTCTGCCACCGACTAGGGAGCAGGAGGGGCCGGGCGAGGGAGAGAGGGGAGTCCAGACAGCTTTGGAGTGTCAGTCAGAAGGAAAGGAAAGCCTGCAACAGAGAAGGGGGGGGGAGAGTACAGGATGGGGGACGTGGCCAGCCCCGGCACTGAGAGAGGAGCTGCCTGTGTTTGGGGTGGGGGACAGCAAGCTGCTTCCCAGCACCTGGGACAGCATGCTCCCACATTCTAGGCTGATGAGCCCTTCCTGAATATGTCCCAACTTAAGGTCTGGATCTTCCTCCCCAAACCTGCTTCTCCCCATGCCTTCTCCATCCCTGTAAATCCCTCCAGTTGCTCAGGCCAGAAACTCACTCTAATCCATTAGCAAATCTTGGTGGCTCTACTCAAAATATAATGAGAATGTGGCTGTTTCTCATCGCCTCTTCTACTCCCAGCCCTGGTCCAAGCCACCACGGGCTCTTGCCTGGCTGGCTGTCATAGTTCTCTATGGGTCCATTCTCAACACAGCCACCAAAATAGCCCTTCTAAATATGTAGCTGACCAACTTATTTCCCTGCTCAGAAAGCTGCAGTGGGTCCCTGCCTCACTCAGAGTAAAAGTCAAAGTCTTAGGTGCCTATCCTAGCTGGCCTGGCCTCCTGCCCTCCTTCTGACCTTGTCCGTATTACGCTCCCCTCACTCACTCTGCTCCAGCCACAAAGATGCCAAGCCCAGTCCTGTCTCTGGCTATCACGCTCACTGTGCCTGGGAAAATTTCCTCCCAGATATCCCCATGGCTTGTTCCATCCTCTCCAGACCTCTGCTCAAATGTCACCTCATCAATGAAGCCATCTCTATCTGTCAGGTCCCTGCAGGAAACAGATGGCACATTAAATTCAGATTCTTTGAGCAGGGTTTACAGAGATGTGGGCAGAGGATCTGGAAACCACAGGGATGGTGTGGGCGCCCTAGGCTATTCACGGTGAGGAGCTGTGACCATCTCAAGTCCAGATGACTGGGTGGAACATTTGGGTTGGAGGGAGGCAGCCAGCCTACATACTCTCCCCCTTCCTTCTGATCTCTGGTGGGGCTCCCCATTGACCACACTTAATAGGAGCCAGAGAGCAGGGTGATACAGTCCATGTGGGTTAGCCTCCTGGCGCACAGAATGGGCTGGAAGGAAGAGAAGCGTGAAGAGTAGGTCTGGAGAGGCAAAGGGAAGATGGTCAGGTCATCACTCATGGCTGCATGATTTAAATATCACTCCCCATGCTCTATCCCTCTGCTCACTTCTTTTTCTGTATATCACTTATCACCTTCTAGAACACCGTGTAATTTTTGTTTTTTTTGTCTTTATCTATTGGATTGTAAGTTCTGCAAGGACAGGGATTTTGTCTGTTTTTCCCCTCTGGTGTATCCCCAATGCCTAGAACAGAGCTTGGTGTATTGTAAATGTTCAATAATTGCGTCATGAAGAAGTGAGTGTATGAGAATTAGGGAGGCAGTGTTGGAAGGGGCAGGTGAGATCTAATGGGGCCTGAGATCCCTGGGCTTCACCCCAGGAATTGCCATCTGTAATGAAGAAAGAATGCATTTGTTGTTCAAGTAATTGGTAGTAACTGATGGTAATTTCAAGTAATTAAACACTAATTAATTCAATGAGTCAGTAATGTATTTATTTATGGTATCTGTGTTTGTTTCCTTATAAATATTGGTATTACTTTTGTCAGGCAATTAAAATTCACTGCAGAAGTCAGCGAGGTTCCTGGGGGTGGCAAAAGCTTGGCTTGGTCTGGGCCAAGCATGAACAGTAGGACCAAACATGGGCGAAGGCTGAGGCTGGAATGCACATGGGGTGGGGTGAGCCAAAGCAGGCACTGGTAAGGGGTTTTGCACTTCTGGCTGATGTTAGTTTGGGGTTGGGAATTAAGATGCGTAATCACAAAATCTTTTCCAACTTCTTGAATTCCCCTCCTCAACTCAGAAGTATTCTTTATAGATTGGAATATATGAGGTCCATGGGGGGAGGTGTCACCAGGTATAAGATGGTCTCCCCCCGCCCAAATTCTTCTTCATCTTCTTTTTTTTTTAAAGATTTGATTTATTTGTCAGAGAGAAAGAGAGAGAGAGAGCACAAGCCGGTGGAGTGGCAGTCAGAGGGAGAAGCATGTTCCCTGCTAAGCGAAGAGTCCGATGCAGGACTTGATCCCAGGACACTGGAATCATGACCTGAGCTGAAGGCAGATACTCAATCAACTGAGTCACCCAGGCACCCCTCCCTCCCCTGACCTCTTTTCTAAAAGAACAGCAGTATCTTGAGCTCTTGGCCTTCTGCCCTGGGTCTTGGTCTCCTAAACATGAAACCAATCAGTTCTGGGCTGGACAGAAGAGGGAGAAGGAGAGGAAATGGGATACTCTGGCCTGTACACCCCAAAGGACCCAGAGCAGGATCTGAAGGGCCAAGAAAAGTCATATGGGAGTGAGTGATGCTGGGGGAGAGCATGAGCTCATGAAAGGCAAGTACAATACTCTGGGGGGGGGGCGGTTCTCTTTGACTTTGTTTCAGGCAGGTGTGAGCATCCTGACTGTACAGATGAATTGGCAGGGAATGACACAAAATCATGACCCCCATAGAAGATGCTGCTCTCATCCTTCTAGAATCCCAGCCCACGTTCCTCCCAACTGCCTCAAACTGGCAGTGTTAAGCCTTACGGTCAAATGTTAACCTCCCCTCCCCCACCAGCCTTGGCTTTTTAGATCCTCCATGGCCCAGGAAGCAAATTAAACCTATTACAGTTTAGAAAAAAAATACAAAATGGGCATAGAGAAAGTGGAGAAAGACGTGGGGGGAGGGCTGGGTATCTCAGAGGTATGTAAGCGCTCTCGCCCTTCAAGTGCCCGCTACAACTCTCCCCTCCCTGCGCTGCCTCCCCCCTCCCCCAATGTGACAGTAGGGAGGGGTTTGGGCACAGATTCTGGAGTCAGATGACACGGCCTTGGACTCTGGCTGCTCTACCACTTCCTCTCCATGTGATGTATTGGGCAAGTCATTTAACATCTCTGAGCCTCAGTTTTCCAATCCATGAAATAGGGATAATAATAGTACCTGTCTCATAAGCATTGTTACAGTGTTTAAATACACTCAGGCACATAAAGCACTTAGCCCATGTAGCCTGGCAGGCAGGAGGTGCTTAACCTGCCTTAGTTATTAGAATAACTCATGAAGGTGTCCAGTCACCTATGACTCACTTTTTGCATTCCAGCTTGGCCTTATCTCTAACCACAAAGAATCTCACATCCCAGTTTGTATTGACCAGCCCTAAGAGTTCTCTCAAGGGTGCAAATGAGAGAGCACTGTCTTTCTAGGTCTACATGGGTTATCTCTTTGCAGCAGACCTCTACTCGTGGCCCCCAGACGTCGCTGAGAATTGCCCTTCTTCTGCCCCTGCTTCTCCCCTGCAACCCGGCCTCTGGAGTGGCCCCAGCTGTGGAGGGAACACCAGCGGCAGGCTCCTTACTGCGTGGCTGTGGCTCACCACCATGGCAGTCTCGAGCTGTCTTGTCTCTGTCTCGCTGTCTCTGACTCCGTCCCAGCCCCTGGGCCCTGTCTTTCATTTCCCCTTCTCCGTCCCTCTTTGTTCTCTCTATTTGTCTCCCTTAATTAGCCATACTTTGGAACTGAAGTGTTTTTATTATGTTTTATTTATTGAATGGCTGTATGTTTCCTGTTCTTAATTTAAAAGGCAGATCGATAAAATGCTTTATGGTCCTTGCTTAAAACAAAACAGAACTAAGTTAAGTTGTTCTTTGTTCATGTGACTCTTCCTTGCTTATTTCTTTTTTCACAGGAAGAAAAGCTTCCTCATCCCCATTCTCTTAATTGACAAGAACACTTAATTCACTCACTGGCTTATTCATTCAGTTAATTACTCATTAAACAGCTATTGAGCCCCATCTGTATACCGAGCTCCACGCATGGGACCCAGGACTGTCCAGGGAATACAAAGTCATGTTCTTGTCCACAAGGGCCTTCTCTCTAGCTGGGGAAACTTGCTTGGACAGTGACATGTGCCAGAAAATGTTAGGGGTGCCGTCTCAGTGTGATAGAGCATTGGACTGGCACAGACAGGAATTGGGAAAGGCTTCCTGGGTAGAGAGCCAGCTAGGCTGACAATTCAAAGATGAACAGATGTCTTCATTTGGGTTCTCCCAGAAGCAGACCCGCAGACAAGGGAAAGAGGACAAGTAGTTAACTGGGGAGACTCCCAGGCTGCACAGGAAGGGGAGTGGGGAGGAGAGACCTGGAAGGAAAGAAGGAGTCAATACAGGGCCCCTCAGTGAGCCGGTTTTCCCTGTGGGCAACGAGGGTGCACTCAATTCTGGGGTACTGTGTACAGCAGGTCTCAGTGTGGGCTCAACTGAGTGGGTTCATACTCCTGTCACCTCCCAGCAGTCACTGGTGAGGGCCGCCCTGGGAAGTATTACTTCCTCTTTTCTCCCTGCCTATTTCAGATGGCAAAGTGGGCTTTGGTGGTCAAAGGGCTTTCCAGCAAGGGAAGCAGGTTCTAGGGGTCGGGAGTCACGCTGGCATGCACTGAAGTCATGAGGACAGCGACACACGTGGGGCCCCAATGTCATCAGTTGCAACAGGTGTTGGGGGAGGGAAAGGGCACACTAGTCGGGAGGTCAGCGTGAACAAGACCTAATGCCAGAAAACTCTGGCCTGGTGTGGCCTGGGCTTCAGTTTCCTCACTTACAGAAGGGAATAAAAATATGCTCCCCAACACATCCAAGATGATTTGCACTAACTCCCCACCTCGGACCCTGCAGAGCAGAGCCCGGTTCTGCCCTTTCCTTGAGTTGTTCCGCCATGCCTCCTGCCAGCCTCCAAGGCCCTGGATATTCAAGGCTATTTATGATGCCCTGTCAATATCTGTCTTGGTGGAGGAGCGCAGAGGGGGATGGATGGAACCTGGGGTCCTATCCATCAGTCACTTGGCTGCAATCTCTAAAGAGATTTTAATTGTGAGCTCAGATTTACTCCGGTCATCAGAAATGCCTGCCTGCCTCTTTACTGGCCGAGAGCCGGGCCTGCAGGCCCTCTGTGGTTTGCCAAATGGACGCCTTATAGCAACACTGAAGAAATATTTGCTGCAGTGAAACAATGTGCGGGGCGGAAAGCAATCGTCCTAAATCGCCCCCTGACAGTGTGCCAGAGCTCTGCTGGGGGCTCCTTCCAGTGTACTCACAGCTATTTTTCTGGAGTAGCCAGGTATCCCTGGGTACATGATGACCCCTCAAATCTGAATTGGGGGAAACTGAGGCAGGGGCCCCACTCCCCCTCTTCTGGGCCATGTGAAAGAGGGGAGAGTGGGAGAACAAGATCGGGTTGGGGTGGGATGAGGGTGGCATGGGAGACAGAACCCTGTGTTAGGAAAACCTAGGCCAGGCCCTTCCTGAGCAAAAGATCCAGCAAATGCTGTCCCCATTTACAGCTGAGGGCACAGAGATTAAGGGAAGAGAGAGGCTAGCCTGAGACTGCACAGCGTGTTATGATGGGAGGCTCTAAGAACCTTGAGCTTTGGTCTCCTAGGGCTCTGCACCAGGTTTTATCTGTGGACCCCTGAGCATCCCTTTCCGACTCCTTGTCCTATGTCTCAAGGCTTCTTTGCTCCCTCCTCAGAGGACCAGGGCCTCTTCACTCTCAGGATTTTCTCTGGGCAAGTGACCTGCTTCCAGGACCTTCTGCCTCTCAATGCTTCTGAGTGGCTATCTCCTGGAGGTGGGCAAGTCTTCTCTCTGCCTGTGGGCTATAGCCACTTATATCTTGGTCAAAAGAGAACCTCTAGGGGAGAGGAGAAGGAGCAGGAGGAGCAGGGGGAAAAAGAAGACATCCTTCATAGACTGTGAAGTTTCCCAAATAAGAGCTCCTATTCTGTCTTTGAGGCTCAGGACTCAGGAGCAGATCTGCTCTTGGCACATATTTCCTTTACATCAAGCCTACTGTTGCAGAATTTATCCAACAGAAAAAAAAACAGAGCTCACAAGAATCTCATTTATGATATCTATTGTTGCTGGTGATAGAAAAAAAAAACAACACAAACCAACCAAACAAACAAAATGGAAAAATGGATGTCCATTAATAGAATGATTGACTAAATCATGGTCCAGTTCTGGAATAGCATATGAATATTAAAAAGGAGGGAGACCTAATGGTTGACTTGGAAAGTCACATGTGAAAAATCAAGTTGCAGGATAAAATGTGTGTTAGGATTTCATTTAAAAAATCTTGTCTATACTTGTATTTGGGGCTTAGATAGGTAAAAGCACTTGAAGGGGTCAGCTTAGGATCAGGTTCAATTGTGAAAAACAGGAAAAAGCCCTCAAAACAATAGTTGTTGTTGTTGTTTGAACAGGATAAAGTTTACTTCTCTCTCACTGAAAGTTCTAGAGGTAAGTAGTTCAGTGGTAGCTCTACTCTATGAAGTCCTCCAGGTTTCTTCTATCTACCATGAGTGGCTTCCATTTCCAAGGTCATCTCATGGCCCAATATGACTACTTTAGCTCCAGCCATCACTTCAACATCCTAACCAACAATAAGAAGGAAGGCACCAAGAGTAGTAGCAAGCCTTCTTTGCTTAAAAGGTCACTTCCTCAAAGTCACATATACTAATTTTGGTTATATTCCATTCACTAGAACCTAGTCCCATAGCCACACCCAGCTGCAAGGGAGGCTGGGAAATGTAGTTTTCATTTCCAATGGCCACCTGTGCAGTTGAAAATCTTTTAGGAAAAGGAGTATAGACATAGGGCATAACTAGTTGCCTTTGCCCAGGAGAAGGAAACTTCATATTAATCACTTTAAGGAAGAGGTTTGGGGAAGGCCATGGAAACTGGTCAAATATTAATTTTTTAAATAACCTACACTGAATGCTTGACCTATCTGAATTATTATTAAAAATTTATTGGGGCATCTGGGCTGTTCAGCTGGTTAAGTGTCTGAATCTTGATTTTGGCTCAAGTCATAATCTCAGGGTTGTGAGAGTGAGCCCCATGTTGGGCTCTGCTCAGTGCAGAGCTTGTCCCTCTATCTCTGCTCCTCCTCATGCTCTCCCCTCTTTCTAAAATAAATAAAATCTTTTAAAAAATGTATTACTTTGTTACTTTTATGATAACTCCAATAACATATTTCTTAAAAATACCTCTGATCACTCTGTTTATTCTAGTATAAACATTAAATCTCTTAGCACAGCATTTAAAGCCCTTTCAAATTAGCCTGGGCCACACTTTGCAATTTTCCTGAGCACCTTGCTTTGGTCACGCTTTTTTGCTGTGAACCATCCACTTTTTCCTGTGAACTCCCCAACTCTGTGACTCTGTATATTCTAGTTCCTCTGCCTAAAATGCCCTTCCAGCTCCTTGTTTCATCTTTACAGATGCCACTCAAAAGTCATCTCCTGGGAGAAATCTTGGCCCTGGATGTTCACTGTCTTCTCGCACCCCTGCTGCTGTGCCATCTGGTGAGTCATCTCTCCCGCATCCATTAGATTAGTGAATTCCCATTAGACCAGGTGCTCCTCATGGGCAGGGGTGGAGACTGTAGGTCATTTGTTCATATCCCCGGGCACTTATGATAGCATTTGTTACACTGTAGGTGTTCAATGAATGGGTGGAATACTTCCTGCAAGCATCATCTCTGCACGTGCACATTAACATATGAGGTCAGTACTACGATTCTCCATTTTATAGGAGTGGGCAGCACTATTGTAGGGAGTGGTTACAGACAAGGACCCAGGAGGCCTGGGTTCAAGTAATACTACTTAGGTAAATTACTTAGCTTTCTAATGTTTCCCCAACTGTAAGTCAGAGCTCATGAGACGGGTCAGCATATACTAGGCACTCAATAGATGGCGATAATTGTTGACCATCAGATGGCTGGGCCTGGAATCTTTTTTTTTTTTTTTTAAGATTTTATTTATTTGACAGAGAGAAACACAGCCAGAGAGGGAACACAAGCAACGGGAGTGAGAGAGGGAGAATGCGGGGCTCGATCCCGGGACTCCGGAACCATGACCTGAGTCAAAGGCAGTCGCTTAGCCAACTGAGCCACCCAGGTGCCCCTGGGCCTGGAATCTTTCTCTCTCCCTTCCTCTCTTTAGCTCTCCTCCACTCAGGTGGAGCCCTGCTGCCCACATCCTTTGCCCAGGTCCAGGACGGGGCAGGTCAGCTCCTTCCTCCCACTAGCCCTGACCGGGAAGCCGGAGGAACAAGGGGAGAAAGAGGAGGACAGAAATTTGCTGTCCCTTAAGCGATCATACCTTCTCCCCAGCGTGCTGTCCTGTGGCTCCTCCAGGAGCTCACCACGTGGGTGGTGTCTTTGCTATTTGCTCATTCTCATTGATCAGAGGGACTTTCTCTGCCTAGAGGACCTTGAGCCACCCTTCTGGGGTTGGTGAGAGACATGGGCAGATGTAGTTTTCCAGGACTCTGAAGAGAACATGTGCCCAATGGGAGCAGAGACCCTTACCAGATGACCCCCATTGCCAATCAATACCCACCTTGGCAGCCGGCCTGTATAGCTTCTGGCTGGGCAGCCCTCCCACCTGTCCTTTGGCACCATATCCCACTCCAGAGAAATCATCCTGAACTCTGGGGAGGAAACACAGACAGGCTTCCCCTGCAGAGGAGCAGAGGACCAAGACTCTAGCCTAAGCATGAGCACCCTATAAATCCAGCCTGTAGGTGACCCTACCTGGACACCAGACTACACATACACACACACACACACACACACACACACACACACACTCTCAGAGGCTAGCAGTGGCCTCACTGGGGACCACACAGCTCCTGGCCAGCGTTCTGTGTTGTCAGAAAGCCTCAAGACTTCTATCCTCTCTCCATAGTTAGAGGCCATGGAGAGAAGAATGGCTGCCCTTCCCTGCCCTCTGGTTCTGTTTATGTCCATGATCTGCATCTCATTCGGTCACCCCTTTTGTTCTGAGCCAAGGGGCAGTCAGAAACTGTTGAACCAGGCCCTAACTTTGGTCACACA
This sequence comes from Spilogale gracilis, assembly GCA_004023965.1. Lineage (NCBI taxonomy): Eukaryota > Metazoa > Chordata > Mammalia > Carnivora > Mephitidae > Spilogale > Spilogale gracilis. Next base: position 2,740 of record PITA01021816.1, on the reverse strand, counting down.
GGCACAAACAGTAGAAGTATTTGGGAGGCAGGAGGTCAGGTAGTGGGCAAGAGGATTCTGGAAGGATCAGCCAGGGGGATAGTGGGCTCTGTGGCTGAGTGCTGGGAGGGCAATCCCGGGTTCATTCTCCTTTCTGGTTAGGAGAGATGAGCCAGTGGGAAGAGGTATATGACCTTTTACCAGGCCGACCAGGTGACTTCTGGATTCTGTGTTCTGAAGCCTGTGCTGCCAGGTCTCACCCTCTTTTGTCACTTGTTTTCCTGTTCTGAGACTGTCTTAATGGCCAGGTCCTGACCTTCCCTCAGCCAGGTGGGGGGTGGAGTAGGCATAGAAACCTCAGCCTCCTTTACCAGGAAGAGGGCTCCTGTGTCTTCCTGCAGATAGGGGATGAGTCCTCCCATCACAGCTGGTAGTAACTCCAGAGGATGGACCTCACCTCCCACCATCAGCCAGGACACCCCACTCTGGCCTCAGGGGCACCCAGCTGGGGTGGGTGGTCTGGGCAGGAAGAGCTAGGAAGAGACCTCCTGTCTCTGCCCTCTGCCCCCACCCCAAATTGCCTCCTTCACCTTTTCCAGGTTGTGTTTACCTCTGCCTCCTCCTCCTGCCCTGTTCTCCCAGCCTATCTGATTGCTGTAATTAGTTAATCAGTAACTGGCATAATTTCCTCCTGATTAATGCAGGAATAATCACCCGCCAGGGCTGCCAGCAATTTGCTTATCAGAGTCACTTTGAAACAGCTTTGAAAATGAACGATTGGCACCTTCCTTGGGGTTAAAATTAGAGCCTGAGGAGGCCGCCCTCCGCTGTGGGCTTCTGGGACGTTGGGAGGGGCCGGCAGGGGAGCCCTCACCTCACTCCCTGTGGTCGGGCCTCACCTCCGGGAGCCTGGGGGAAGGCAGTCCCACCACTGGGTCTTGGGCCTCCCCTCGCCCCCGAGAGGTCAAGATCCTCTCACTGCCTCCCAGGCTCCCAGTCTCTGGTTAGCACTGGGATCAGCAGCATCCCAGGCAGCGCGCGGGGGCCTCCGAAGCTGGCGAGCGTCACGGTTCCCACGGCTTCTGGCTGCAAAACTGTTTGCAGAATGGAGGAGAGATGCTCCACCTGCCCCCGCCGCGCCTACTGCACGGGGCTCTGGGAAACACGGCGAGACAGGGCATATGTACTCACACCTCACAGCCACACGGTCATCTCAAGGGCGGGAGGCCACAGGGTAGGGCTGCGGCGCCTTCTGGGAGAGAGTGGCAGGTGGAGACTAGGACCAAAGGCTGGTCCAAAAGGAGAAGGCTGCGGATAAAGAGGCAGGGCCCAGCAGTAGGGCAGAAGGAGGGGCCTGCCCTAGGTGGTGGTGGTGGTTAGGGTTAGGGTAGTAGTAGTAGTAATAACAACAACAACAGTAGTAGTAGTAAAAGACAATCACTCGACCTTTTATGGAGTAGGGGAATTGTACTATATTCTTCACATACGTTATCTCATTTAATCTTCATGAGCTAATAATAAACACTTAAAGAGCACATACTATGTGCCAGTGCTGCTGCTTTATTTTTGTAATTTTATTTTTAATTATGGACAATTGTCAAGCATACACACACAGAATTGTCATAATGAACTCCTGTGTACTCAACATCCAGTTTCTACAATTTATTTTATTTTATTTTTAAATATTTTATTTATTTGACAGAGAGAAACAGAGCCAGAGAGGGAACATAAGCAGGGGGAGTGAGAGAGGGAGAAGCAGGCTTCCTGCCGAGCAGGGAGCTCGATGTGGGGCTCGATCCAGGGTCTCCGGGATCATGACCTGAGCCGAAGGCAGTTGCCCAACCAACTGAGCCACCCAGGCGCCCCAGTTTCTACAATTTATTAATGTTTTTCTCATCTTGTCTCATCTCTCCACCCTCCATTCTTGTACTTGTTTGAATATTTTAAAGATTTTATTTATTTATTTGACAGAGAGAGTGATCACAAGTAGGCAGAGAGGCAGGCAGAGAGAGAGAGGAGGAAGCAGGCTCCCCGCTGAGCAGAGAGCCCAAAGCGGGCTTCGATCCCAGGACCCTGAGATCATGACTTGAGCTGAAGGCAGAGGCTTTAACCCACTGAGCCACCCAGGCACCCTTGTTTGAATATTTTAAAACCAGTGCCCAGACATATCATTTCACCTGTCAAATGAGATGCAGGTAGGAAGAGCGTGGTCCTCACAAGGTTACTGAAGGATTTAATGAGATCAGGCAGGTGCAGTGCTTAGGACCCATATGCACCCCACAGATATTGGTTATTATTATGTAGAAGTGAGGGACTGTTAAAATCTTATCTAACTCTGTAAGATCTAGAGGAAAAGCAACAGATGGGGCCATGGGTGCGAGTCTCCATGGCCTGTGCAGGGGTTACTCAGACAGGTCTTGGGCTTTGGGGCAGGAGAGGCTGAGGGAATTGTTGCCAACGTTTCCTGTGCATGTGAGTTACCTATGGAGCTGCAAATGGCAACTCCATAGTGATCACAGGGGGTGCTGTGGCCTTGCAGCTGAGCTCTGGTCCCTGTGTGCTCCCTTTGGCGCCGTCAGGTACATGACCCTCTCTCCAGGTTTCCTCTAGCAGCTTGCAGAGCTGAGGGCAAGGGGCAGGCGGGTAGTCGAAGGCACTGAGGACTGGTTCATATTCTCTCAGAAGAGGGCATCATGGCATCCAATCAGGAGAATTCGGGGCAGTCCCTTGAGTATCTCTATGTGCGGGGAGGGGGGTGTGG
>PITA01021815.1:0-31725 GCA_004023965.1 Spilogale gracilis | reverse complement strand
CATCTCAAGAATTCTTCGCCGTGGGCTTTGAACCCTAACATCTTTCCTACATCAACGGGACCTGTCAGAATTTGGGGTCACTCCTCTGTATCTCCTCGGCTCCCACTTTGGCCTTGTGGCAGTTCCCAGGAGGACAGATCTTTGGACCAGGAGTAGGGTGGGGTCTGCATCACCCTGTCCCATCCTGTGTCCACTGACTGCTCTGTATTCCCGATGGCCCGTCTCTCTGGCCTTCCTCTAGCCTGTTTAGATTTGGCATCCGAGTGTGAGCCAGGGGCTAAAAATACTCTCCATGTGTTTAGACGATTTTTGGAAAATAAACTTCCCCATCTTGGCTCTCAGTTCGCACACTTGCTGGCCCTGCTTCCTGTGCAGGGGTGGGGGGTGGTGTTGGGAGAGGCGGGATGGGAGGGTGGGGAGAGTAGAAGGGTCTGTAGGGGCCCAGAGTCATGGGTGGTGGTGAAGCCAACAGGTATGTGGAAAGCTTCGCTGATAGCAAACCCTAGGGGGTGCCTATGCAGACAGGCCCCGTTATGAATAGTGCCCCCATGTGGTATGACCCTGACACTGTGCTTCTGTGTGGGAAGAGGCAGGGAAGCTGGTGGCATGGGGGCAAGGTCTCCCTGCTCTGGGCCTGTTTATCCACCTACAAAACGGGCTAAGCTTGACCTTTCCATCTAACTGGGCCTTGCAGTCTTCAGGCTCCTGCCAGTGACCTTGAGAGGAAGGCCTGGCCCATCTCTGCGGGTGGGGCACTGCTACGGCACCTCCAATTACACATCTAGCAGTCTGTTTGTTTATCTGAGTAGGGACAAAGGCATTATCTCCTCTAGGGACTAAGGACATGTCCTTGGGCCCAGGCGGGCCTGGGGAGGGGCTTCCTTTGGAGGAGAGCTTCGGGGACAGGCGAAGTCACAAGCCAGTTCCTTCCTCTGAGTCCTAGTCCCCGCTGAGAGAGGACATGTGGAAGGCTCTTTACATTCCAAGTGTCGCTGCTACAAGGCCTGGGAGGATGGGCAGAGGGCCAGGGGACAAGGGAGGGATAAAGGTACATTTTGATCTTTCAACAAGATTTAGTCTTTCAACAAACACTAGTATTTCCTCTGTGCCAGGGACTGAGGATTCGGTTAGGAAAAAACCCAGTCTGTGCTCTTCCCCCAGGAGGCCTGGCCAAAGAGCAGACATAGAGGGCACACTACTACCAGCTCTATAAAATACACACATGGAACGTGGGCCCCCGAGCCACAGACCTAGGTTTGAGTCTGCTTCTACTACTGTGAAAAGCAAGTAAGGAGCCTTTGATAATTCACCTTCCTGAGCCTCTGTTTTCCTCATCTGTAAAATGGGGTGAGGATGGTATTTACTTCATAAGGTCACTGTCACCACGAAACAAGATGCCTGGCCGAGAGGATGTATTCCATAAGTTGTAGCTATCCTTAGGGTTCTTTTTATTATAGAGAGCACTGAAGTTTGGGTAGGACCTACAGATGGAGAGAAACTGGCCACTTCCAGGGATGGGGATAGGAAAGAATGGGTGAGGGTCCGCATTCTGAGGAGTGATGCCTCTGTGATGGGGAGCAGTGAGGTGAGGTGGGGTAGCAGTCTTGCTCCTATGCAAGGGAGAAGCTGCAAGATCCCTTGAGGGGCCTACTTCTCCACTCACTCGGACATCCCCCTCTCCCCCAGTGGCTCTGCAGCAACATGTCCCTGCCTTTCTGGGGGGGTCCAGGGTATGGTCGGGTTGAGCCTTCCTAGGGTTCCTGCTGCATTCCTGGTGTAAGAACCATTTCACTTTCCTCCCGGCCTTCCTCGGGAGCTGCCATTACGTGGTATGCTGTCTGACGGGTCCCTTTCTCCATCACTGGCTCTGTCCCTGGCTGTCCCTGGCTGTCTGTCCTGTCTGGATTTGCTGCAGGCTCTCCCCAGCATATGATCTGCATCTACCTAGGATTGCCTGATAAATCTGAATTTCAAAGAAAGAATTTTTTTTTTTTTTTTAGATTTTTATTTATTTGACAGAGAGAAACACAGCCAGAGAGGGAACACAAGCAGGGGGAGTGAGAGAGGGAGAAGCAGGCTTCCCGCCGAGCAGGGAGCCCGATGTGGGGCTTGATCCCAGGTCTCCGGGATCATGACCTGAGTCGAAGGCAGTCGCCCAACCAACTGAGCCACCCAGGCGCCCAAAGAAAGAATTTTTAAAGTATATCTTCAAACCTGCATGGGGCTGACTTACACTGAAATGTTATCTGTTGTTTTTCTGTAGCTGAACCTGACCTGGTGTCTTAAATCTGTATTTATGAGGCCTGGTGACCCTACCACCATCCCACCTACGTCAGGGAAATTGAAGCCAAGAGGGATGGGTGGACACAGGGTCAGAGACTGAGCCACCACCACTTCCTCCTTGACCATCCTCCCCCACCTCCCGCTGGCCACACCTTCCAGGAACTGATAGCACACTGGTTGAGGGTTTTACCCCTGCCTGGTATCGAGTTCCCTGGTTGGAGGACAACTAGGTACACTTGGGAGCAGGGCCTTCTGCCAGTGGACCTCCTCCCCCCAGTTTTCCAAACACTTAGGAGAGGTATGTGCCAAGAAAATTGATGGGAAACAAAGGCAGAAGAAAAATTCTTCAATTTCTTTACTATTTACCACCAACTGAAAAGTCCTTGAAACAGGCAGAGTGACATTCCCCTAGGGACTCAACGGCCTCAATGTTAACACTGATAAGGGCAAAAAGCAATCTTAGGCTGACCCTCCAGGATCCTGGAGTCTACTTTAAACATACAGAAATCCCTATGGAGGTTCCTTTTCTCTCTATCCCACCCCCGACTAAGATATGTGTTAGAAATCCTCCTCCAGAGTGCCTGGGTGGCTCAGTGGGTTAAGGCCTCTGCCTTCGGCTCAGGTCATGATCTCGGGGTCCGGGGATCAAGGCCTGCATCGGGCTCTCTGCTCAGTAAGGAGCCTGCTTCCTCCTCTCTCTCTGCCTGCCTCTCTGCCTACTTGTGATATCTCTGTCAAATAAATAAAATCGTAAAAAAGAAAAAAATCCTCCTCCAAGCATATGGCCCACTGATGTATGTCTGAAGGGTCTCCCATCGAGGCTTACTAAACAGTTATAAATGACCTTTCCCAACAATAGCCAGCCCCTCCTGTTTCCAAAATACCTTGGAGGTCTGTCCTGTCCCTAAACCCCTCCCAACTTGCAAGTATAAAATCACCACCCTTTACAACCCCAATGCAGCTCTTTCTGCCCACAGGTCCTGTCCCCATGCTTTAATAAAACCATTTTTTTTTTTTTGCACCAAAGATGTCTCAAGACTCTTTCTTGGCTGTCGGCTTCGAACCTAACATTTTCCTACATCAGGAATCTCATCCCTTCTCCTTGGGTCTCTGCTTGACACCTGCCTCCTGGCGCTGGAGTGTCAAGGCCCTTTCCTGAGCTCACTCCCCCTCAGCAGACCAGCCACCTTTCACAGAAGGGAGGCCTCAGGCAGCATCTGGCCACAGTCTCCAGGTGAGGTCAGAAGTGGCCTGGTGCCAGGGTCTTATTTACAAAGTGAGGAGAGTCTCACGAGGTGCAGAACCCTTCGGGAGATGGAGTGCTTGCTGGAGTCAGAGCCTGGAGTACAGGAAGGGAAGGCACCAGCAGGCAGCTGAGTTCCCTCTGTCCAACTGCCACCCTTCCTCCTGTTCCTTTCACCTTGTAAATCGTCTGTTCTGTTTCACTACCTTCAGCAGTCATTATTTGCATGCACTATTTCACTGAATCTTGACAGTAATCTTTAGAACAAAAGCCCGCACCGGCACCGCCTCTTGAGGACAGCAGGGATTTTCATCTGCTCCATTGACTGCGTGTGGGGGATGCTATCCTGCACAGCTCAGAGCCCTAGGGATGCCTGCCCCATGCTGTAATGAGTGGTGGGGTACAGATGCCTTCAGTCGTTGGCCTCTGGGGGTGGAGGAGGAAGCCCCTCACTCAAGGTCACGTTCCTTTCACCAGCAGCCTCCAACCAATGACTGATCAGGTTCCGGTAGGGGTAGGGTGACAACAAGAGAGCATTCCAGCTTGGAGCTCTAGATGGAGCCAGTCAAGGTGACCACTGGGTGGGTGTGGCAGCTCCATCCCTCTTGTCCCAGCCCAACCCTGCTTTGTTCTCTTCCACAGGTATGGGTCCTAGAGGCATTTTTTAAAAAAAAGATCTTTATGTATTTATTTATGGGGGGTGGGTGGGCAGAGCATCAGCAGGGGAACAGGCAGAGGCAGAGGGAGAAGCAGACTCCCTGCTGAGCAGGGAGCCCGATGTGGGGCTCCACCCCAGGACCCGGGGATCATGACCTGATTCAAAGGCAGATGCTTAACTGACTGAGCCACCCATGTGTCCCTTAGAGGCACTTCTTAATAAACACCTTACTGCACTGAACTCTGTCAGCTTCCTGGGACAGCCAACCTGCAGGACCATGGCACATCAGTGCCCAGATAGCCTAGAGCACATAGTAGGCTTTCAGTCAGTACTGGCTTGGAAGAACCCTGGGGCAGGCATTGCTAGTCCTGACTCCACACAAAAAACACTACAATAACAGCAGCTAATATTTATTCAGGTAAAACTATGTAATGTGCTTTATGTCTCACTTAATCCTTAAAACAAGCCTCTGAGATGTGCACTGGAAGTGCTTCCACAGAAGCTTGCATTTTGAAGTCATCTAGCCAGCCAGAGACACACTGTTCCCTAGATCTGGAACACTCTCCCCTGCCCTCCCTACCTGTCTTCTCCTCATGAGGTTTACACACCAGCCAAAAACCCAGCTTAAAAGTGACTCATCTGTGAAGCCCTCCTCAATGTTGGCTCCCCACCATCTCCTCCACCAAGACCCCAGACCTGACTTGACGGAAGACTGGAGGGTTGCCTCTTGGCCATCCAAGTATGGAAGTGCCACGCCTTGGCTGGCCACACCGAAGGGGGGAGCAGATGTTTACAAGATGAATGAATTATTAAAAAAAAAATGAGAGCAAAACAGTGAATTAGCAGGCACCATTCCAGAACTGGAACTAAATATTTACCTTGCCCACGGGGCAATCCTGACAGATAAGCCAGGTTTTCTAAGCTCTATTTATGCTGACTTTCCTTCTGTGACTGACACAATCAACCTGGTTTTGTTCCGGTTTGAACAGCTGTTTCCACATGTAGGGCCTGGGCGTAGGAGATGTTTGATGCTGGGCTTTCACTGTCCCCCGACATTACATATCCTCCTTGGGGAATCTGTTTCCCAGTCCGTGGTCGGAGGTGACTGGGCTCTCTCAGTCCGTGGGTGGGTCTGGAGCGGGCACCGTTTCCACAAGGTCGCCAGTCAAACTGGGGCTTCACTCTAGGGTGGGTTGTGGGTTCACGGGCAGCCACTGGGTCAACAGCGGGGTCAGGAGCTGTTTGGCATCTGTAGGACAGCCTTGCGTGGGTCTACTGCCCGAGTGGTCCCCTGGAAGAGAGTTCTCAAGGGAAAGGCCCTGGGTGTGAGTGCTGGGTCCAAGTAGAGTCATAAGGGAGGATGGACTTGGAGTTCACTGTGGCATTTATCAGTCAGCCACTGGGACTCACACTGGGGCCTGTTAGAAAGAAAACCTCAGGCCCAAAATGGAGTCATTTATGTTAAAAGACCAATGTCAGCAAACTGAGACTTACTACCAAACCTAACTGCAGTTTCATCTCCCCTGGGATTGTAACCTTTAACCAGTCAGCCTGGAATTTCCCAGTCAGCACTAGGAAATGTAGACAGACCCTTTCTTTTCCCTTAGAAGAAGGGTGACCTTGCCTAAAACAATGCATTTTTTAAAAAATATTTTATTTATTTATTTGACAGAGAGAGAGATCACAAGTAGGCAGAGAGGCAGGCAGAGAGGAGGAGACAGGCTCCCTGCTGAGCAAAGAGCCCGATGTGGGCCTCCATCCCAGGACCCTGAGACCATGACCTGAGCTGAAGGCAGAGACTTAACCCACTGAGCCACCCAGGCGCCCAACAATGCATTTTTTGCTACTAATTTCCTTTTCTTCTGTTCTCTCTCTGCCTTTGTAAACCTTTTTTTGGGGCACCTGAGTGGCTCAGTCATTGGGCGTCTGCCTTCGGCTCAGGTCATGATCCTGCAGTCCCGGGATCAAGCCCTGCATCAGGCTCCCTGCTCAGTGGGAGGCCTGCATCTCCTCCTCTTACTCCCCCCGCTTGTGTTCCCTTTCTAGCTGTGTTTCTGTCAAATAAATAAATAAAATCTTAAAAAAAAAAAGAAAAAAGAAAAAACCCTTTCTTCCATAGGTCATGGAGCTCTCCTCTACTTGCTAGACAGGATGTGGCCTGATTCATGAATCAATTAAGAAAGCCAATTAGAACTTGAAAACTTACTTGGTTGAATCCCTGTTATTCAACAAGTCATAAAAGAAATGGAAGTGGCCCACGAAGATGGAAGGAGCAATCTCAGCTAAACACTAACACTGTGTTGTGGGTGGCAGGCAGCTCTAATGTGGGGACACTGGTATGGAGGCCCAGTGAATAGTCTCCACCCTGGTGTCCACTCTGTGAGGGGACATTTGGGGGAGGTGGTGGTGGTGCTGCATGAGGAGATCAGGGATTGGAGGTTCCTCCTCAGGGGACATCACATGACAGCCGAGAGAATTAGCTTAAGACATATTTAAAATAATACCCTTGGGAGGCTGCCTTCGATATGTACAGGGAGCATGGAGGTAGGGGGAGAGATACAGTGACACCTGTGTCATCACAGGGATGGACCGTCCATTCGCGGAGCATGAGGCTGCGGTGCTGGGCCAGCACAGTCTGCTGAGAGTTCAAGTTCAGGGAGTGGGCCTGTGCTCCAGATGAGGAAGAGGGTTTCTGCAGGGAACATCAGTGCAAACAGCAAAACAGATGAGATGTTTCATGGCCAGATGCCATGCCATGCCCGTGCTGCCACCCCTGGAAAGGGAGTGCTTGGGCAACGCAGAGCCTGACCTCCACGTTGCTTTTCACATCAGTTTGCATTGATGGTGGTGATTTCCTCAGGGTCTGCATTAGGCAAGCTTCTCTCCCTTCCTTCCTTTTTTTCCTTCTTTTGCTCTCCATCTCTCTCTTCCTCGTTCTTTCTTTTTTGACATATATGAGTTTCCCTTGGTATCCAAAAGTAGAGGCTTCCTGAAGTGCCCGGTGGTTCAGTAGGTTAAGCATCTAACTTTTGGCTTCGACTCAGGCCATGATCTCATGGTTGGGATAAGGAGCCCCAATGTTGGGCTCTGTACTTAGCAGGGTGTTTGCTTGGGGTTCTCTCCCCCTCTGCCCCGCCCCGCCTCTAAAACAAAAACAAAAACAAAAACAAAAGCAAGACAAAAGCAGAGCATTCCTATGAAACCTTTCATAAACTGAAGTGGTGTAAAGCAAAGAGTATCCCCTACCTTCTGAAAGTTCATCTTACACCACTTAACTTTCATGAAAAACCTATGTTAGTATGGTAGTGGCTTTTTCTGAAAAGCAAAAATCCTTCAAATCTTTTGGTTAGCAAAAACAGTTACCTATGTAGGTGTTCTGTAAAAGTGAAGTGACATAACTCCAACTTTCAGAAAGTGGGGGATACCTGTATCAGTTTTGGATTGAGGTCTAGCATTTCTTTTTTTTTTTTTTTTAAAGATTTTATTTATTTGACAAAGAGAAACACAGCCAGAGAGGGAACACAAGCAGGGGGAGTGAGAGAGGGAGAAGCAGGCTCCCGCCGAGCAGGAAGCCCGATGTGGGACTCGATCCCGGGTCTCCGGGATCGTGACCTGAGCCGAAGGCAGTCGCCCAACCAACTGAGCCACCGAGGTGCCCCGAGGTCTAGCATTTCTATCATCACTGAAGAGGACAGAAAATCAAAGTTGGGCTCATAAACCCCGGTGGGGAGGCGGGGGCAGAGGAAGACAATGAGCTGCCTCTCTGGTGCTCGGCACAGCCAGGACCGAATGGAAGGCAGCTGAGGAGTCTGCCTGCTGTGTGATAGGCCTGCCGCAATAGCCACACAGACATGTGGTATTCGGTTTAGAGCCCAGGCTTATAGGCCCAAATACCTGGGTAGAAAGAGTTTGGCTCAATTGTTCTCCCTCCCTTCCCAGAAAACGTCAGGAAGGAAAAGGCTTCGGCTCAGGGGAGGAGGCATTGTCCTCAGTGGGTTAAGCATCGTCAGGTAGCCCCGTCTGGCAGGGGGCCAGTGGGGAGCACGAGAATCCCATGGCTGCTATGGCTGGTGGCTGCCTTCCCAAGAACAGCTCATTCAATCCTGTCTTTCCTACCCTGTCTCTGGAACTATCACATCCCTGTCAAATCCCTGATAAGGTATTTTCCAACACTTCAAAGTCCAGTTCAGAGCTACAGACCTTGACCTGACCCACAGTCTTTTCTCTCTCCCTCTCCAGTCCCACTTCCCCTCTGACGCCCTCCTTCCTCCCTCTGTTCAGCCTGTAAGGTCCCTGGGCCACCAGAAGTGGAGAGAACAAAGCTAGGATGTCATCTCAGACAAGAGTCACTTCATGGCTGTTTGTTTCTGGGAGTTTTGTTTATCTTCCAGGATACAAGGGGAGGCAGCTGTTTTTAGGACACCTACTTCTTCCCCTTATTAACAATAATACTTCATATTTGCATAAATGTTATCAGTTGTAAAAGGGTTTCACGGTTACCTTTTTTTGTTTGTTTATTTTAAGTAATCTTTACATCCAACATGGGGCTCGAACTCATGACCCCAAGATCAAGAGTCAGGTTCTCTTCTGACTGAGCCATCCAGGCTCCCTATCACTTTCACTTTCTCCTTCAGTGCTTACCACAACACTGTAATGTAGTCAGCGTCATGGCGACCCTCATCTCTTGTCAAAGAAGCCCATGGGTGTTGTTCAGAGAGCTGAGCTGGTGAGCAGGGGGAGATGTGAGGAGAGTGGTGTGCCTGGAGAAGGCACAAAAGCTCCACACCCTTTCCTGCATATCTTGCCCAATGCATCTAGCTGCTTCTGAGCTGTATACTTTCGTAGTCAGTTAAAAAAAAAAAAAGGCCACGGGGGCTCCGAGTGCTTGGCCGTCTTGCCAGAGGTTGCTAAGTGGTAGATTAAAGACTCCAGTTGAGGCAGGAGTGAGGTGGTATAGAAGTGCCCAGATTAGGGGCGCCTGGGTGGCTCAGTTGGTTAAGCGACTGCCTTCGGCTCAGGTCATGATCCCGGAGACCCGGGATCGAGTCCCACATCGGGCTCCCTGCTCGCCGGGAAGCCTGCTTCTCCCTCTCTCACTCCCCCTGCTTGTATTCCCTCTCTGGCTGTGTTTCTCTCTGTCAAATAAATAAAAAATCTTTAAAAAAAAAAAAAGAAGTGCCCAGATTAATCTGGGTTTGAATCCAGCTCAGAAACATTCCATCTGTGTGGCACTTTGGATGACAGACTTAATTTTACTGAGTCTCAGTTTCCTCATCCATAAAAAGGGATGATAATGCATCCCTCACTGAGCTGCGGTGAGCATTTAATAATGAATGAGATGTGTACAGCATGGGATCTGGTAAACAGCAGATGTCCACTGAATGTCTAAGTGCCCCTTCCTGACTGGTCTTCCACTTCCAAGTGCAGGCCTATCCTTTATGCCACACAATAGGTGCTCAATAAACATTTGATGGATGAGCAATAGACTCCTCTTCCTCAATCCTTCTGAAGTGCAGGGATATTTATTTACAGCTCCAAGCGCAGGGAGCTCTGCAAACAAGGAGTGGTGGTGGTAACTTTCTCCAGCTGGCACAGTGGGAGGTCACAGGCCCTGGGGCTGGCTTCCTGTAGCTGTCCAGCCACAGGTGCTCCTGCCGCTTGCTACCTGTGGTCCTTGCAGGGACGGAGGTGGGCCCTCACTCTAGCTGTTGGCTATCTTTGCTTCCCTGCCCAGAGGTCCTGAGAGTAACAAAATAGCTTCAGAAAGGTCCACCCGAGACCACATGATTTCTGGCAGATCAAATGAGAATTTCTCCTGTGGCTTGGGACAATCCTCTGGGAGTCCCTCAGGCCCTGCATGACAACTTTCTATATGCTCAGAAGTCAAAGGGTGCTTTGATGCGCATCTGATCCCTCATAGGTTGTTCAAGCAGCACCCCATCTCCCACTCTCCCTTCAACCCAAGCAACTCCAACCTCATCTGCTCTAGCCACCAGTCCCTCAGACAAAATGGAGTCGGAAGGGTCCAGTCCCAATGCTGTTTCAAACTAAAAGCTGGAGACCGCTGACTTAATGCAACCCCTTCATTATTCACAAAGGGGACTGAAGTGCAGAGGAGACAAGTGACCTGCTCAAGGTCATACAGTTCTAAGATGATTGCCCTGATCTTGAGGCTACAGCAGCCTCTAATAACCATAGGCATCTCCTGATGCATTCCGGGAGGCTTTCTGCTGATCACCAATTTGGAAGTCTCCGCCCCTCTACTTGACCTACAATCCCAGGGAGCACTAAGATTTAGCCATGGATACCAGAGGATCCTGCTGTAGAAAATTAAAGCCTATCCCTATGATCCCCCAAAGCTTTGGATGCCCCATAAGCTCACTCCCCTTTCTGGGCCTCCTGTCCTGCATTCTCTGGGCCACACTCAGCTCCTCTCTCCTACTTGCATTCTTCCTTCCCAAAGCCCTTCTGGTTTTGCTCCCATCTCCTGCCTGATTCTTTTTTTTTTTTTTTCCTCTGCTTACTTTGATTTTATTGGAGCACTTTAAGCCCAGCACCCTTCTGCATTCCTCTTAGGCTCGTGGTAAGGTTCAAAGTCTATTATCAACAGAAATTTCAGCAAATGTCGATTTTGTGTATGAAAAAGAGAAAGTTAAATGACAGCAAACAAAAACATGTTTACAATAAAATGATCTAAATGTAGTGTGCACTTATGTAAACCATATGAAGGGGCGTGTGGGTGGCTTAGTCGGTTAAGCATCTGCCTTCAGCTCAGGTCATGGTCCAGGTCAAGCCCCACATCCACCTCCCTTCTCAGTGAGGAGCCTGCTTCTCCCTCTCCCTCTGCCTGCCGCTCTGCCAGCTTGTGCTCTAGCAAATAAATAAAAAATCTTAAAAAAAAAAAAACACATGAAAATGTGTTGCAACCATACCAAAATTCTTGGTAATGTGACACACTTCTTAGAACAGGCCTGACCCTTGAAGACCTTCACAACATGGTTTCTGCCTGCTTGTTATCTTCTACCATAGTCCTCAAGCACTTTCAGCTCAGTCCAAACAAGTATACACATCTCGCTGCTCCCTTCCCTGTTTATAGACTGCCAGACTTCTCTGCACGCTTCTAATAAAGTCCTGATCTTGCTTCATTCAGTTCCCTTTCCCATTTGGTTTTCCCTAAGTACTTTGTCAACAGCCTACTATCTAAGTGCCCTCAGCCAGCACCTCATCAAAGACAATTATATCTAGGGAGCTTTGTTTAATTACTACCACTGTTCCTTGCATGTGTGCATACGCATATCATCATTCCCTAATTAGAATGAATCATGACTCATTCCCTGGAGCAGTGGTTTCCATAAATGACCAACCTGAAGACCAGTGCGAACCGGCTATAAAACATTCTCCCCTGAGGAACTGATTAAAATGCAGATTCTTGCACTGCATGGGAGAAGATCTCATAAATCTGGGAGGAGACGTACAGGACACAGGTTTAATATGACAATGATGGATGGGGACCCTGGAATCAGCACTTGTAACAAGCTCCTGGTTGATTTTGATGATCCCGATGAATTGTCGGGTTGGGCAACTGCCGCCCCACCAAACCTGGCATAGAGTGCTGTACCTAGAAAGTGCTCTATGTCGTTAGCTATATGCCGACATATGGGTAATGGGTATGGGTAATGATGGGTAATGAACTTGATCATAACGTTATGGTTGTATTACACCTATGTTCTGTTTCCCTAAACGAGGAAAGACTACAGTTATTCGAGTACTTAATAGGTGTCAGATTCTGTGCCTTTTCACATCCGTTATCTACTCCTTATAACTTTTTTTTTTTTTTAAGATTTTTTAAAAATTTATTTGACAGAGAGAAACACAGCCAGAGAGGGAATACAAGCAGGGGGAGTGAGAGAGGGAGAAGCAGGCCTCCTGCCAAGCAGGGAGCCCGATGTGGGGCTTGATCCCGGGTCTCCGGGATCATGACCTGAGCTGAAGGCAGTCGCTTAACCAACTGAGCCACCCAGGCGCCCCATACTCCTTATAACTTTTTGAAGTAAAATGGTATTCATTGGACATGAGAAATCTGAGCATCTAAGGGAATTTTTAGTGCACAGCTGTTGTACTAGCTGAGCTACAACCTGACTTTTGATTTAACAGGCTCTAAATCCATAACCTCTCTACTTGCCAGAGGGCACAGACTGGTGGGCTTGTATCTAGCTTGCCTACAGGCTTCATGTGAACAGTACAATGTTTAAAATTTTTAAAAACTTAATCATTGACATTTCTAAATTGGGTATTTTGTATTAAAATCTGGGTTACTGGTTTCTCTTTCGGAGATTAAAAAAAAAAAAGATACGGTAACATGGGAGCCCACCTTCCTGCATGGCAACAATCAATGGAGCCTTTGGATGGATGTGTGCCCTAGAATCCACCATAATAATCCCTACTACTCCCCATTCTCATCCATGGCTGAACCTATTTCTCTTATACTCTGTTCTGAAACCAGGGCCCTATAGGCCTCTCAGTTTGCAATTCTGCACTCTTATTTACTGTCTTTTCATTGCTCAGGAAGTTTGGCAAACCTAAAGACATCCTCTTTTTATCTGCACTGTCTTGTATGAGTCTCTGATCATAGGGGTGGGTGTGTGTACTTGTGACATCAATATTAAGGAACCTACTGGTACATCACCAGGGAAACGAGGATCCTCTGTTCCCTAAGCTACACATTCTGGTTCTGGACTAGTAAAATCCTAGATGCAACGCTTAAAATAGTTGGAGGAAATGTGGCAATTCATCAATCTTCTTCAATTCGGTTGTGTCTACGTTTACGAAAGGAGCCCACAGTAAGCAATGCCACCAAGTAGGTAGAGAGATTCCATGTAGAAAGGCTACTCTGAGGGCACCTGGGTGGCTCAGTGGGTTAAAGCCTCTGCCTTCGACTCAGATCATGATCTCAGGGTCCTGGGATCCCGGCCCGCATTGGGCTCTCTGCTCAGCAGGGAGCCTGCTTCCTCCTCTCTTTCTGCCTGCCTCTCTGCCTAATTGTGATCTCTGTCAAATAAATGGATAAAATCTTTAAAAAAAGAAAAAAAGAAATCTAGGAATCTATCTTTAAAAAAAAAAAAAAAAAACAAACGACAAACGAAAGGCTACCCTGAGCCAGAGAGGCTGGGAGGCCAAACACATCTCAATTTAAAGGGCCACACAGAAACTAGAAACAAAATGCTTACCCATCTCCATAGACCTTGAGGTTCTAAAGACCAAAGGTTCTTTTCAAGATTACCCCCTAGGGTACCTGGGTGGCTCAGTGGGTTAAGTGTCTGCTGTCAGCTCAGGTCATAGTCCCAGGGTCCTGGGATCGAGTCCTGCATCAGTCTCCCTGGGCGGCAGGGAGTCTCCTTCTCCCTTTCCCTCAGCTTCTCTGTCAAATAAATAAAACAAAATCTTAAAAAAAAGGTCTTTAAAAGAGCCAGAGACACAGGCTGTACTTCAGGAGCTGTGCTTTGTTTTTTTTTTAAATAAAAACATTTACTTGTTTTGGGGGGGTGGTGAGCACAGAAGAAGAGTAAAAGGGAGATGATGACTCCCTGCTGAGCAGAGAGCCTGACAATGTGGGTCTCAATCCCAGGACCCCAAGATCATGACCTGAGCTGAAGACAGATTCTTAACCAACAGAGCCCACCCAGGAGCCCTCTTTTTGATGACTTTCTGGATTCTTTTTTTGCTTGTTTCCTTAAACAAGCTAACACTAACTGCTGATTCAACATGTTTCATTCCATACTTTTTTTTTTGACAGAGAGAGACACAGCAAGAGAGGGAATACAAGCAGGGGGAGTGAGAGAGGGAGAAAGCAGGCTTCCCACCAAGCAGGGAGCCCAATGCGGGGCCTGATCCCAGGATCCTAGGATCATGACCCGAGCAAAAGACAGATGCTTAACAACTGAACCACCCAGGTGCCCTCCATTCCATACCTTTTTAATGTGTATTCCTGTTTTTGAGCATTTGAGCAAAGAGCTATTAAATTCTTTTATCATTAGAATACCAAGAGTACAAAAACCTCTTGGCAGAACATGATTGAATCTCACTGGGGTAGGATTCCACATTCATTGAGCATTTACCAAGGAACTGCCAGGCTTTTGTATACTTCATTTACTTAAGATAAGGCCGAGTGGTAGGCATTCTATTTTCAAAGATAAACAAACCAGGGACTGAGGGTGAAGGACCCACTGCCAACTGCTTCCTTGGCGACCTCCCAGAGAGGCAACCCAGGGATATTCCTGGTTTCTCAGCGCCCCCTAGAAAGCCAGGATCATTTTGAGGCATTAGTCAATGATAAGTCTACCTCTTCACCTTATCTCTTTATCTGCAAGAAAACTATTGTTAAGACCTCCTCCATCAAGTTCTGTTCACCACTAGCTCCCATACACACCCCCTCCCCGCATGCAGGTGCCTTTAAATCAATGTCCTAACAGGGATGTGAGCAAAGTCTGAATCAATTCACCTGGTCACTGCAGGGATCTTGTTTTACCTTTAACAGTTTCCATTCTTTCGAAGATGGAGCATCCACTTGTCAGGTAGGTTATTATTCAAGTAGGAGAATTAAGCAGGGTCAGAGAGAGAAAGGCTGAAAAATTTGACTGTTTTGGTGTTTACTTGTATAGAGGAAACATAGCACATAGATGCATCCACAGTATTTAATTTGGATAATAGTTACAGATAAACAGGTACACTCCATATACAATTACCAATACTTTTTTATACAGTTCATATTTCAGTACATCAACACTATTTTATTTACACTCTATTTATGTACATTAACATCTTTCTAAAGTCAGTGCATTGTCAACATGTTTTATACAGTAATTTACAAGATGAATGTAGTTAATAGTTAATAAATCTTCTGCTAGTCATGAATTAAAAAATTAATTACAACCAATATAACAAACACAGATCAAACAATATTAGTAGATTGTGCTACCTGCTTAAATAAAACATCTGTAAGGAAATTATTTTAAATCTTCCACTTTTTCACAGGACTTGTCCAGGTAGAAATGGACAGATTATTTTATACTGAAATCATGAATTATACAGCCTGCCTTTTGTTTGACTTCATCATATTTTGCCATTTAGGCCCCTCCTTCCTACCTGTAATTCCAGGCTTTCTCTGAATAGGGTTTCGACTTAGGTATCCACTTAAAACCACCTCTCCCAATGCTCTGAGAAGAATTGGATAATAACCAGCCTCAGCTACCAGAACATAAACGCTCAGTTACATTGGTACCTACTATCTTTGAGGAAGGAAAGTTAATGAAATCTGACAAGTAATGAGAATCAATTCCAAGGTCCAGATGAATAAAAAAGACTGGAAAAAAGGGGGAAATATTTACTTCACATATATTTAAAAACAACACAGGGGGGAAAATGCTGCTTGAAATAAATAACATTTAAACTTTTGTTCCAGTTTTGAATTATCAGAGAAAAAAAATGAAACGAGCAAAGAAACATAACTTTTGATGACCACTACTGTGAAATTATTAAAAGAAAGAAAAAGACAAACACACACACACACACACACACACACACACACACACACAGGACAATGCAAACGAAATAAAAGCTTACTTCCTAAACCCACCAATTAAATTAAAAATACATACTATCAGCGCCTGGGATGTGTTTTGTTTTTAAATTTAATATGATGGGGCAAAATACCCCCTATTCAAGTTAATTTATAGCCCTTACAGCCATTAAATATGAACATGTTTTAAAAAGTTCATTTGTATGTATTCTCTCTTTTTAAAGTGCAAAACAAAGAAACAAAGAACAAACAACCCCTAGGTGTAAAATGCCATCTAGCTTTGATGTCACTTTCCTTCTCAGAAGCTCTTGTGCAACATGGGCGTGTGATGATGGTGCAAATATTGGCACAACTACCCTACTGCGCTTTAGCAGGGGTGGGGGGTCCATTTCTGAGGACACCTGAAGTGTCCTCAAGGTAAGATGCCTCTATGTGCAGGGCTACTTTAGCTGGGTTTCCCAGGATGCTTTTTCTCCCCCTACAGGGTCTTTGGCCACGGCCTTGGGTAGAAGGCACACAGCTCTTAAGAGAGTCTCCCTTTTGAACTGACCACTTCTATATGCCTCTGCCACGAATGACTGGTTGTGTCTCAAACACGAACACAACAACAGAAATGAAAAGCAAGAAAGGCATAGAAAGAGTGGGGGAAATAGTTTAAAAATTAAATAGCAAAATGTGTGTCCATGCCAGAAGAATCCTTTGCACACCTTCTGATCTTGCTTGCTCCATCTTGTCAATATAATGGAATAAAACTTCAGGAAAAAGGAGGTAGCATATCATGTCGTCCCCAGACAACACTACAGTTTTTTGTTTGACTTTGACTCCAAGGAAATTCTTAGCATTTTGTTATGGTTATTGGTAAACTCTACACTCACTACATGTTTGTTTATATCTGGACAAGCACAATTTAGTTCTTATTTGGTCCCAGGTGGCTGGTGCCAAACCCTTTGTTTACAGGCTAATGGTGGGCTCTGCCTCCAAGTTCTCTACTAGAGAGCTTGCGTGAGACACTTCCAAACCAAAGTATTACTACTGTTATGCTAACTGCTATTTTAATTAGGATTTTTATTTTGTGCTTCAGGGTCACAGGATAAAATAACTACATTTAGCTTGCCTTTCAGCGACGCTTCTGCCTCATGTCAGCTACAGGGAGCCGTCGCCCTCACCACCAGCCTGGGGAGCAGCTAGAGCGGCAGCTCTACTGTAACACACAGTACTTCTTATAATCGGACTCAAAGTCTTCATCCATGCTGCTCGTGTCTGCCATCTTTTTGCCATCGATCTTTGGCAGAAATTGTGCATAGTCTATCCCCTGCTGCTCATAGAAAAGAATGTAGGCAGAGTCGGTGTCAATTTCATCAGGGTGAAGTTCCTGAAGGGGCAAGAAAAGCCTTTAATAAAAAAGCTGTCCCTATGTTGGCTCTTAATCCTTGCTAGGGAAGGGAGCACCAACCCTCTTTAAGACTGCTTCTAATCAACTCAATATTTTGGCTGCCTGATACCTACCCTAAAATAAGTCCTATTATTCTCAATGTTTGTTTTGGGGAAAATATACTGACCATTGACAAAAGAATGATGAAAAATAAAAGAAAAAAATCACATCCTAATAGCTCAAAAGAAAAGAACTTTTCCTTATTAACCAATATCCTCTTTTTCCTCACCGTTCACATTTCCATTCTCTACTCTGCACATCACTTTTGTTCCTTTAATACTGAAGGCACCTATACACTGACTCTAACTATATCTATTTCCCGTTCAGGGCAAAGTCCATTATTGAAACAAATGTCCCCTAGATCTGTCGAAATTTCTGCTTCTTTTATTCAAAGACTGGGGATATTTACCTTACAGCTGCTGTCATTGTAACAGTACCACTTGCTGTTGGGGTTTTTGGCATAAGTGACATAATGGCCCCCGCCCAGAATTCCTGAATGGCACTGCAAGAGAGAAGAAAGTAGAGGTGTGTTAATGGTTAACAGCAGTCTGGCCAGGGCATGGTACCAGAACCCAATGAGGAAACCACCAATCACTTAAGTGATTAAGGGAAGCCTGCTTCTCCCTCTCTCATTCCCCCTGCTTGTGTTCCCTCTCTAGCTGTGTTTTCTGTCAAATAAATAAATAAAATCTTTAAAAATAAAAAAGAAAAAGAAAAAGAAAAATGTTTTGGAGCTACCTACCCTTTTCTAAAGATAAGAGTTAAAATTTAAAAAGCTCCAAATTCTACCACTTTATAGTTGCAACAATTTTTTAAAAGGCAAAAATCCCTTAGGTGTACATAACTGTGAATGTCTTGAACCCATGACTCCAATTATAATGATTACATGATTATCCCCTGCATTACACTGGCAGCACCTGGGATTATATTCAGAAGGCCAAGATCTATTGCTAACCTTGTCTATCACCAAGTTCAATGCCTGGCAAATAAGCACGCCTTGAAAAAATGACTGATGAATGAAGATAAACGAACCACAGAGAAGTGCCGATCATTCTGAAAACCATGTAACAAAACCACTTACCGAAATTGCATATAGATTATAAATAGGCTTAACATGAACATCTTCTCTTTGGTCATCGGTGCTGTCTTCTTCACTGTGGTTTTCAAGCTGACCATTGCTGTAGCCATTGCCACATGCCTCATGCTCATAAAGAAATCCATTTGCCAGAGCTACTTCATGGTCTTGAGGGGTGACCAGCTCAGTCTGACTGCCCCCCAGACTGCTGTGCCCTCGGCTCAAGGCATCAGCCAGCTCACAAACTTGTCCAGCCCCATTCTCTTTGCTGGCATCCAAGTTCTCCTTACTACTTGACAGTTTATTTTTGCTGCCGATCTGGGGTAACCGGAGCCTCCCTTTGCTCCTCCCTAAAGTCCTAGGGCTACTGTTAGGGCTGCTATTTTTGCTGGAGGGACAGCTGGTTCCGCTTTTTCTCGTTGAAGAAGGTGAACCTATGAAAGGCAGAGAAGGACAAGATTCATAAATCCAAATGCCACAAGTTTAACTGGCCACCGAATGCTGACTTTGAAGCCAACTTCAGTGTACACATAAAGGCAAATACAGGGCTGCTGCGACCAGCTACTTTTTATTCTTATTTTGTGTCCAGTAAGTTATATTCTTGTCTTCCTCAGGCTAAGCTCCCACAGGCAGCAATGTCCTGAAAATGTAAAGTACCATGTAGGGACTTAAAAACAGTAGAAAGATGAAAATAAAACAAAAACAGCCGTAAGATCTACACCTGAGACTAATAAAACACTGTATATTAACTATACTAGATTTAAAATAAAATAAAGACAAACAGGAGAAACATAACTTAGGTCAGATTCAGTTCAAAACAATTAAACTAAGACATATTACAAATATATATATTCTCCTTTGTTACATTAGATTAAAAAACACGATCACCAATTACTAAGCACTGTTACTATTGCTAGGCACAGAACAGGGAACTCTCTCTACTATTTCTACCTCTCACAACAATCTGGTGGGGTAATGGGTCTCAAACTTTTTGGTCACAGCCTCCCTCACCTCCTTGTATACTCTCAAAAAATTGCTGCAGACCCCTAGAACTTTTGCTTATGTGGGTTATATCTATCAATATTAATCATATTAGAAATTAAAACAGAGGAATTAAAAAATATAATACCTAAGCTCATATTTCATATATCATGGTGGCTCTGACTCTACTGCACATATGGGAGAACAGAAGTTGAAAAGGTGATACTGTCTTAGCAGTTTTTATGACAATAGTTCTACTCCTCTGGGTCCCCTGAAAGGGTCTCTCAGGGACCCTGTAGGGGTTCCCAGACTGTTATCTTGAGAACCTTTGCTGTAGGAACAAGGATGACAACTATCATTTGTGATCGCCATAGATGTCAGGCATATGTGGTGCTTCGCTTTTGACGTAGCAAATCCTTAGACTGGGAACTTTTATGAATGAGGAAATAGATTTAGGGAGGCTGCATCTCTTGCTAAAAGTCACACAGGTGACTCAAATCTAGATAGGTCTGATTCCAGGTAGGTCCCTTCTACCTCACCAAAGCTGTTGTTCCAGAGTGGAAGGTGAGGGAAACACGAAGCCTACAGGGGTCCCAGGAAAGCCCCTCTCAGGGTGAGATCTGGGCTCCGATTCCCTCCAGGCTTCCTCACCTTTAGGGCTACTGACGATGTTTGTACTCAGTGAAGATGGGCTCTTGCTCAGGAGCACATCCTCTTCGCCAGCTGAATTCAGAGTGTCCAATATCTTCACATCTCCTCCCAGAACCCTGGGCTCCGAGAGGTCATCCCCCTGGGGTGTGAGTGGTTTACGCTGACAGAGAGCCGGGTCTCTTGGTACCAAAAAAGCACTAGGGTCAAAACTTTCACGAGGAAATTTAACAATTTTCTGTGACTTTATCCATCGACCATTTACAAATTGAAATCGTTTAAGGTGAATAATCTGGAGAAGGAAAGGTAGGAAAAAAAAAAGTACATTAAAGGGTTCAGAAGATACGAAATTACATTTAAAAACCCCAAATCTAATACATGTGAATGTTCAAAAATATATAATATTTTTTTCCAAAAGAATATACTTTATTATGTAACAGAGTTATTAGTGGGGCCATTGGCCTTTAGATATATAGCTAACATGGTAATCTCCATAATTTTATAGCCTGTGCATATCCTAAATACTTCCCAAATTTCTGCAACATCCTAGGGGCCCATTATTTGCGTGTCTTCTTTTGTGTCCTGGGTCTGTGACCTGCACTAACCTTTCCCTTTTTCCAACATCACAGAAGACCCACTCACAAATATACTTCTGTCATGAAGACAGAAGACTTTACTGAATGTTTTGAAGAAAAATGGATGAAACTTACCCAATCTCCAATAGGAAGATTACCATACCCTTTGGTTGTTACCACGGAGTTTCGCTGTCCTAATACGAATCTCCCTTTTCCTTTGTGACTTCTCTTTTCTTTTTCTTTTTTTTTTTTTTTTCTCTTTTCTTTTTCAAGAGCAACAAATTCCTTTAATCTTATACAGTGTTGTTATACAGTCTAGTGTGGGCACAGATCTTTGGGTGGCTATCTCTAATGTTAACAGTTTACTGTGTATATAAAGAGAAACCTTTCCTAAGAGGCATACTGGCATATGGAGCTACAGAAACCACCCAAGCTCTCAACATAACATATATATTCTTCATTATTCTTTTTTTTTTTTAAAGATTTTATTTATTTGACAGAGAGAAACACAGCCAGAGAGGGTACATAAGCAGGGGGAGTGAGAGAGGGAGAAGCAGGCTTCCTGTCGAGCAGGGAGCCCGATGTGGGACTCGATCCCGGGTCTCCGGGATCATGACCTGATCCGAAGGCAGTCGCTTAACCAACTGAGCCACCCAGGCGCCCCAATTCTTCATTATTCTTTAAAGACATCAAAAACATAGTTTTTATATAAATGCTTTTACTGCATATGTTCTGTGTGATTATTACACAGGTATATAAAGGATCAAAACTCCTTAAATTAGACATTCAAAATCTATGCATTTAATTTCATGCTAATTACACCCAAGTTAAAAATTAACTTTCTCCCTTCCCACCTACCTCTCTCAAGCTTGCCCCCTGCCCTTTTCCTCTCTTCCCCTAGTTCTCATCACTGGAGCTAGCTAATTGATGTTAGTAATTTCCTGTGCATTCTTTCCTTGGGAGTTGTTCTGGTCCAGAAGCATCTTCTCTATGAAGGCAGAAGTAGTAAATCACATGTAAAAGAACACAGAGGGGTGGGGCGCCTGGGTGGCTCAGTTGGTTAAGCAACTGCCTTCGGCTCAGGTCATGATCCCGGAGACCAGGGATCGAGCCCCACATCGGGCTCCCTGCTCGGCGGGAAGCCTGCTTCTCCCTCTGTCAGTCCCTCTGCTTGTGTTCCCTCTCTGGCTGTGTTTCTCTCTGTCAAATAAATAAAACCTTTAAAAAAAAAAAAAACACACACAGGCCCCAGTGTACCTGTGGGCTTGTGCTGTGGCTATGTGACCAAGCACAGTGGGACTGGAGATTCAGGCTCAGCTGCTATTCTATTTTTTTTTTTTTTTAAGATTTTATTTATTTATTTATTTGACAGATCACAAATAGGCAGAGAGGCAGGCAGAGACAGAGGGGGAAACAGGCTCCCCGCTGAGCAGAGCCTGATGCAGGACACAATCCCAGAACCCTGAGACCATGACCTGAGCCGAAGGCAGAGGCTCTACCCTCTGAGCCACCCAGGCACCCCTCAGCTGCTCTTTTAGAGAAGAGCCTAAGCTTCCCTCTCTAGAGCCAGAATTGCTTTCACCTTCTCCTGAAGTTCAAATTTACCAGGATGCACAACTGCAGAGTTTCTCTCACACTGCTTGGAACTACAGTTAATGGTCTATATGACTTCTCTCTCCATCTATTCTCTATGCTTCTTCAGAGCAGGAAAAGCAGGAACTGGCAGTAATAATATGTGTAGAACAATTAATTTGGGTGCAACACAAAAATCTTGCACAGCAAAAGTGTTTTCAACACTGCCATAGGAAGGGTCTTCTTATTCTCAAAAGTAAGAAAATTCCTATTTGTTCATGACTTCCTTCCTTTATGCCAGGCTCCTGCTCTCTCAGAGACAGGGTTGTAACATACCAGGACGGGGGGAAGCCTCCAGAGATCCAGCTTCTTGGTTGCCAAGCAGTGGGTTTTACACTTGGAACAGTAGTACATCTCATTTTCCCCTAGCTCCTCCTCACTGGTGAAAGCACGGAGACAGCTGTCCAGGTTGATGGGCTCAGCTTGTGCTCGCCGACTCTGTTCCACACTCTCATGCTCATCGACAACCTGCAGACGGAAGGAACAAAAGGAATGGCAGAAAGGGTGGGAGAGAAGGAGGGAGTTTAAAATGGTCCCATGGCTAGGCATCACCTGTTTAGGTGACTCATTCTACTTTTATTCTACATGAGGAAAAAGAAAACATGACTCAAATGAGTCTGAGAAAATGCGCTGTTTGTACAGTGACTTTCAAAATCACATCAATAACATCCTGGATCAAATTTCTATTTATATGACTGTAACAGCTTTTCTTGAATATTTCCTGAACTCTTCAAAATGACAAATATAAGGAACTGCCTGTTTATTTTACAATTTCTGAATTATAATGATATATTTTATTTAATCCAATATATCCAAATCTGTAACATTTCAACATGGGATCAATATAAGAATTATTGATGTCATATTTTAGATTCTTTTTTACTAAGTCTTTGGAATCTACAATACTCTTTAACTTAAATCAGGCACATCTAAGTGTTCAATAGCCAGATGTGACTAGTGGCTACTGCACCTCTACTTTACAATTTTGAAATCCTAAAACAGCTTACAATGTGAGCTCACCCTCAAGTCAGGGGTGCTGAAGTTACACCATTCATTTTCAACCAGAAACAAGATTATTAGCAGGCTGCAGGCTTTAAAGAGGCTAAGAGAAATTATAGCACTGGAACACAGATGCCAGATCTGGGTTATATCAAAAAGGGTACAGAAAAGCTCACCATAGAAGGGAACGTATGAGAGCATGAAACCCCACAGGATAAAACTCATTTGCCTACTGATGCCAGGTAACAGAGTTATCAGAATACCATGTGTCTCATCTGTCTCCTGCCTCATGGGGCCTTTCTATCTGAGACAGCAATAAAGAGATGGCAATAAAAGCAACAGCAGACTCAAAAAGTGCCTAACTTTGTTGAGAAGGCCCCTAATACCTGTCCAAACCTCTCTGGTCCTATTACCCAGAATGCTAGGTTCTGGAGCAAGAAGAACATACATGTAAGAGAGAGCGAGCAGAGGGGTAGGTGTGCAAGTATGTGTGTTGGAGGTAGTGTGGCATCAGGAAGAAGGAGAGGAGGAGGTAGTCAGAATGCAACAGAAAAGGAAGAATTTTTCCCTCTCCCATTCAGGGCTGCCACTTAACAGCAACTGAGAACTGCAGTGGGTGAGGCGTAGCATCAGGACTACGAATGCTACCGTTGAGATTTCACACCGGAATCTTTTCATCCCAGGGCAAGGTCTCGACATCAAGGCCAAGCATAGGTGTGCCTCTTTTTCTGGTAAAGGGCACACACATGTCCATTTCTGAACTTATTACTCATCCCGTCCATAAGTGAATTTGTTCTCTTTGCGTGAGGCAACTTCCCTTCTGTTTTCCTTCCTGAACTTATGATGGGAACACTGAGCTGCCTAGCTTACAAACTGGCACGGCTCAGGACATCTGGTTTACAAGAGGTTTTCATGTGTGACTTTTTCCCCACATGAGAGGATAGCTGAGTCACAGGCTGTCAAATACTGGGGTTGACCATGTACTTAATGGTTTTAGCATTGCATCACCAGCCATTTCTAAAGATATATAGAAAGAGGAACTTAGAGAAAAGTTGTGTTCCCTCCCCTCCCCCCCAATGAGAAATCTGGCTTGACCTTAGGTCACTGACTTCTTTTCTGATACTAAATTTCATCGTCTTTAGAGCTGGTCATTCAAGGGAAAGACTGACATGCTTCAAAAGAAAATATGTTGCATCATGGTTGCTAGAATCAGAGCAGAAAATGAGTAATATTCTTTTCCCATAACCGGTTAAACATTATCTCTATCAGGGATGCTTTAGGGACAACCACAAAGTGCAGTAAGCTAGTAATGAATGTTGATTTTTATTCAGTATATTTCTTACAGAACACACAGGCTCTTGGAGACAGGGAGGAAGGTTGATTTAAAAAACCTATTTGTGGACTGGTAACAATTTTTATTTATCAATAAAATTTCCCTAAATGACAAAGATTCCCTTTTTACCTCTTGGGATCCATTCTCAAATCCTCTACCACTATTCAAAAAAGAAAAAGACTAAGAGCAATTGCCTTTTTTTCTGTTTACCAAATACAACATTTACATAGAAATTTTGGAAAGCACAGTAAAATATAAAAAGGCAGAGAACCTTTTATATTCTTTTATTTTTTTAAAATGTAGGCTCCATGCTCAGTGTGGAGCTCAATGCAGGGCTTGAACTCACAACCCTGAGATCACAATCTGAGCTGAAACCAACCAAGAGTGGGACACTTAACTGAGCCACTCAGGTGCCCGCCCCTCATACACACACATATACGTACACATATATATTATATATATTTATGATTTATTTATTTATTTAGAGAGATAGAGTGTGTGTGAGAGGGGAAGGGCAGAGGGAGAGGGAGAAAAAAAGTCTCAAGTCTCAAAGCACCCTGACCCCTTTTATATTCTTTTTTTTTTTTTTTAAGATTTTATTTATTTGAACAGAGAGAGAGATCACAAGTAGGCAGAGAAGCAGGCAGAGAGAGAGGAGGAAGCAGGCTCCCTGCTGAGCGGAGAGCCCGATGCGGGCCTCGATCCCAGGACGCTGAGATCATGACCGGAGCCGAAGGCAGAGGCTTTAACCCACTGAGCCACCCAGGTGCCCCCCTCTTATATTCTTAATACAACGACAAATACTCTTAAAATACTGGCAGAATTTCTTCTGTCCTCTTTCTAAATAGTATTCTTTTATATTGAAAAGATTTTTCAGTATACGCAATTTTATACCTTGCTTTAAAAACAACCCATGATGGGCGCCTTCGGCTCAGATCATGATCTCGGAGACCCGGGATCAAGTCCCACATCGGGCTCCCTGCTCGGCAGGAAGCCGGCTTCTCCCTCTCTCACTCCCCCTGCTTCTGTTCACTCTCTGGCTGTGTTTCTCTCTGTCAAATAAATAAAATATTAAAAAAATAAAATCAAATTAAAAAAAAAATAAAAACAACCCATGACATTGTTAAGTACCTTCCCACATATGTCAGTAAAAAAAAACCCTGGTAATGGGGCACCTGGGTGGCTTGACATGGAGTCTGCTTGAGACTCTCTCTCTCCTTCACACACACTCTCTCTCTCTCTCAAATAAATAAATCTTTATTATTATTTTTTAAGTAAATAAATCTTTTTTTTTTTTTTTAAAGATTTTATTTATCTGACAGAGAGAAACACAGCCAGAGAGAGAACACAAGCAGGGGGAGTGAGAGAGGGAGAAGCAGGCTTCCCGCCAAGCAGGAAGCCTGATGTGGGACTCGATCCCGGGTCTCTGGGATCATGACCTGAGCTGAAGGCAGTTGCCCAACCAACTGAGCCACCCAGGCACCCCTAAATAAATAAATCTTAAAAAAGAAACAACACCGCCCCCCCCCAAAAAAAATCCCTGGTAATCACTGTTTTCAATGACTACATATTTTACCCAGTTAATATACTATGCTTTATTTAACTATTCCTCTAATGTGGAACAAATACAAGGTGTTTCAAATTTTTCTACTATTCTAAAAAATATTATGATGAAGATTTGTCAGCAAACTACAGAGTATTTCCCTAGAACAAATTGCTAGAATCACTGGGATAAAACAAAACAAAATATATGGGTAAAAATTTCAATTTTGATCCCAATGGGTCTGTTTACGTGACTCCCCAAGTACATGCAGAAACCACAGGCAGGAAGAGAAATTATGAAGAAAGAAATTAGTCATGTGGCCCCAGTCCCTAGCAAGGCAGGATATCTCAATAGTAAGCTGGTTTTTATGGTATCTTAAGAGCATCACTGAAAGTGGAAATGGGGTGAGATTCAACAGGTCACGTAGGCCCTTTTTTCCCTCAGCAAGATGTCCACTAGAGTTTTTCATACTGCACACTGGAAATTTCCATCAAGAGCCACATAAATGCAAAAGTCACTACAATTCTTCATGTGACTAAAAAAAAAATCCTTTGATTTTTTTTTTTTTTTAAATAAAGATTTTATTTATTTGACAGAGAGTAACAGCCAGAGAGGGAACACAAGCAGGGGGAGTGAGAGAGGGAGAAGCAGGCCTCCTGCCGAGCAGGGAGCCCGATGTGGGACTCGATCTCGGGTCTCCGGGATCATGACCTGAGCCAAAGGCAGTCGCTTAACCAACTGAGCCACCCAGGTGCCCCTTGTTGCCTTTTATTTAAAAAAGGTTTTATTTATTTGATAGAGAGAAAGAGAGATCACAAATAGGCAGAGAGGCAGGCAGAGAAAGAGGGGGAAGCAGGATCCCTGCTGAGCAGAGAGTCCGATGTGGGCCTCGATCCCAGGACCCGAGATATGACCTGAGCTGAAGGCAGAGGCTTAACCCTCTGAGCCACCCAGGCGCCCAATTCTGTTGCTTTTACTTCTCCATCAGTTTTGCAGTATTTCTATCCACAAGCTACCTCACCAAACTATCCTTCAAACAATATTTGGCAAACATTTTTAGGTACAGAGTTAGTATTCTTTTTGAAGTATCATTTTCCAAATTTAAAAATTGCTCCAGCAGTAGAGGAATGCTAAGTGTAAGAATAGCAAACAAGATGTACTCTTAGGTGCCCAGTCTTGAAACATTCTATCTTTTCTTTAATTTTTCTGATCACTATGCCCATTAAGAACCTATAGCCCTGGGATGTCTTTGAGCTAAGTAACAGTGGTTACCAAATGTGGCAGCTTCAATAATAATTAATAAACAGGCAGAGATTTATTACTTGGTATGTGATGACCAAACAATATAACAATTTAATTATACCCAGAGTTTCCAGATCTACTTATTATTTGTATTTTTGAAATATAATGCCCCAATACAATTAACTCCAGAAGTGGAGAAACTGAAACGTCCATGTAACCATGCCAATATATTAAGTGACATAGAAAATACCAATGAATATTTTTCTGATTGATTTAGATCATCTAAAATAGAAATGGCACAATATGGTTAAACTGGGAAAATGTTTACAAATAACAATAACCATCTTATGGTGGCCTCGCGTACTTACCCTTTCCTGTGATGTTTGATATCGGAGGTGAAGAGCTGTGGGGTCCCAATCCACAGCAATATAGGCATTTCCGATGAAAGCTCTGTCTTCCCCACAATCAATTTTACAACCTCTGCAAAATCTAAAGGTGGGAAGATGATCTACTGAAGGATGATTATGAAGGAATTCAAATTTTCTTTATCAGAACTATTCTCCCCTTCTACTTCTCTGCTTCCTTTCTTGGGTTCCCAGTCTGTCATGGGCCTCTAACTTAAGACTTATCAAGGCATGAGTATATATTAGTAATATATACTAATATATATTATATATTATTTCCATTTCAGGGGAGCATGCTTATCACTTTTCAAGACTTTTTTCAAAGCAATGGAAAACCATTTTTAATCCATATGAGTATGTGGACTTTATAGCAAGTAAATGACATAGGAATTGGACATCTGAGATCATACACCTGAAGAAAATTCTAAATTTAGTTATTTAATGCTCTGAGATAAAATAACTCATCTGATAAAACAGTGCCCATTTCCTTGTTTGTAAAGTGGCACA
This sequence comes from Spilogale gracilis, assembly GCA_004023965.1. Taxonomy (NCBI): domain Eukaryota; kingdom Metazoa; phylum Chordata; class Mammalia; order Carnivora; family Mephitidae; genus Spilogale; species Spilogale gracilis. Next base: position 3,595 of record PITA01021815.1, on the reverse strand, counting down.
TTAAATAAATGCATATAAAATTTTATGGGAGGGGAGGGACCATGACAAAGCCATGGTTTCAGTGCCTATTCAGGTTCTGTTTGCTAATCTATTACAGTCTTCTGAAGGTTGACTTCAGTACTCAGGTATTTTCTAAGCTGCAACAGGAATGACCAATCAATCTCCATAATTCTAAAAATCAAAAACAGACTTCCAGGAAAGTCTAGTAAGTAGTCTATGATCTACTGGCTCAGAACTGCTAAACTGATTTACATTTAAGGAGTAGAAAGCATAAAACAATAAATGTTGATCATAAACTATGAATCTGGTGTTCATAGAGTTTACATTTCCAGCTAAGGCTCAAGAGCAAAACTAAGCTATAGATCTCATAATAAGGAAAAGATGAATCAGTAATTCCCAAGTTTATTTTAAGCTTCTCATTATTCCATATTACTTCTAAAAACTGGAAACCTTATGAAAAAGGTAAAATATCTGAAGTTGCACTTCTACTAAAATTTTTCTTTTGCAGAAGATCACTTTACCTATACCATGGGCACCAAGCACAGGAGTTCCCATCTTTCTGCACAACTCGTAGAGTGAAGGGATACTGATAGCCCATACTGTCATCACTGAAACAGAACATAAACCAAAGAGTATAAAAAACATTTCTGATCTGAGGTCTTAAATCCTTTTCATTTTCTCTTGAAGTAAGGCAGGGACATCTGTCATAGCAGTAGGCTCGTGGTGATGGTTTGATGCTGGTTATCTCAACCCATTAGCAGCAGCCCTGTACCAACCACACTCAGGGCTCCCATGCTGTATCCCTGCAGACAGAAGGGTAGACAGACTAGCCTGCCAGATGTCTCTAAAAGAGTCCATGTAGTCCACGCAAATTTTATAAGATAAGCAAATCATGAAATCAAATACCAATTATCCTTGTTCTAATTCTATCATAAGATTTAATTCACATTAAACTAAAATAATTAGATCTTTCCATGATAAGAACACTGACACAGCACAGAAGGCTGAAAGGTCATAATGGTGTGTGTGTGTTGTTGTTGTTGTTGTTTTTTAAAGATCCTGTTTACTTATTTGACAGAGAGAGAGAGAGAGAGAGAGAAAGAGCACAAGCAGGAGGCATGACAGGCAGAGGGAGAGAGAGAAGGAGACTCCCCACAGAGCAGGGGGAGCCTGATGTGGGACTTCTGGGATCATGACCTAACCCGAAGGCAGTCGCCTCACCAACTGAGCCACCCAGGCATCCCTCAATGGTTTTTTAGAAGAGTTGACTATATATTTAGAAACTTTCTTTAATCAGAATCCTGATGTGGTACATGAGAGGCACCCTCCTTTTCCCTGTGTTAACTACTCAAAGCTATAAGTTACATAACATTTTTAGAGTAATGTCTTTCAACTGCAAGACAGCCTTGAATTCCCCAACTTAAAAAAATATTCATCCTTTCCCCAATAAGAAGCAATGCAGGACAGCACATCTGGCAATTTGGTAGTGGCTTTATGTGGTTGCTGAAGATAATGAAACCATGATAAGGACTTTGTAACTTCCAAAAATCTCAGTTTCAAATATCATACTTTGCAACAACCATCTCCTAGCCTTTTAAATCACTTATTCAAGTATCACTACTTTAACAATTCTTTGGCCAAAGAGAAACCTCTTTTTTATTTATTTTTATAAAGATTTTATTTATTAGAGAGCATGTGCCTGACAGCAAGAGAAAGATGGAGAGCAGGGGCAGAGGAAGAGGGAGAAGCAGACTCCCCGCTAAGCAGAGAGCCTGATGCCAGGCTTGATCCCAGGACCCTGGGATCATGACCTGAGCCAAAGGCAAATGCTTAATTGACTAAGGTACCCAGGTCCCCACAGACCAAAGAGAAATTCCTAATCACTGTCCTCAAATCCTCACTTTCCTCTTTGTCCATGGTCCCTCAAAATAATCTTTTATATAGATCCTCAATTCTAGGAATCTGTCCCTCTAATGTAAACATTCAAATTTATTGACATTAACACTCACAAAAATGGAGAACTGTACAATGAAATCCCACGTGTTTGTCACCCAGCTATAATGATCATCAACCCTTGGCCACTTTTATTTCATCTATACCCTTATCTACCTCCATTAGATTATTTTATTCCATATAAAAAAAAACTAGCTAAAATATACATAAAATTTACCACTTAACCACTTTTAAGTATGTAACTCAGTGGCATTATGTACATTCACAGTGCTGTGCAACCATTACCACCATCCATCTCCACATATTTTTCATCTTCCCAAACCCAAACTCTGTATCCATCAAGCAATAATAATTCCCCTACACCTCTTCTCCCAAATCTTGGTATCCTCTAATCTACCTTCTGCCTATGAATTGCCTACTTGCGATATCTTGTAAGAGTGAAATCACATAGTATTTGCCCTTTTGTGTCTGGATTATTTCACTTAGTATACTGTTTTCAAGGTCCATCTATGCTGTAGTGTGTATTGGAACTTCATTCATTTTTATGGTTGACAAATCCTCCATCATATGGGTATACGACACTTTGTTTATCCATTTGTCTGTTAATGAACATTTGGGTTGTTTCTACCTCTTGGCTATTGTAACCCACTAATTATTTTTGAAGGAAACTGGAGGCATTTTATCATTTTCAGTCATTAAGATTTCAGTGTGTTATCTCTAAAAGATCAACTCTTATCTTTTTAATTGCTCGTAGAAGCACTTTCTTTTTCACCTATTCTAATCTCCATGCCTTCATCTACACCACTCCACTAAACAGCTTTTGCAAAGGTCACCAAAGACTGTCATTTTATCAAGTCCAGTGGTCAGTTCCCAGTCCCCTTCTTAGTCTCTCTGTAGCACTTGAAACTGATCAGTTCTTCCTTTAAACACTTTTTATTTAACTTCTGGGACACTACTCACTCTTGATTTTCTTCTTGTATCACTGGCTATTCCTTCTCAATCTCTTTTGTTGTCATTTTTCAACCTCTAAATGTTGGAATGGATCAGGAATTAGATTGTGGGTGTCTTTTCTAACTCTTACTCCCTAAATGATATCATCTGGTCTCAAGACTTTAAATATCAACTATTTGCTGATGACACCTACATTTCTATCTCTAGCAAAGGACACTTAGGTCTGTTTCCCATTTGAAAATATAACCTACATCTTGAATTTAACTTGATTCCTGTCCTCTCTCGCCCAAACATACTCCTTTCTCAGTTTTCCTTATTCATGAAATGTTAACACCATTCAAAAACAATTGCTCAGGCTGAAAACCAAGCTTGGATTTCTCTTTCCCTCATACTCTATATCCAATTCATTAGCAAGCCCTGGGAAAAGTCCTCATTTGGAAGTCCTTCAATTCTGTCAGATTTTTGCTTCAAGTTTAATCTTGCCCTATTGTCATTTTTACTAAACACAACCTTCCTCTACTAAATTCCTTGTCTTTTATTTGCAGTTTTCCTTTAAGATTTATTCTTAAGCCTTATCCTAGTCATCAAAAAACCCCATACCATAACTGATCAGCAAATAGAACTTCCATTCAGTTATCGCAGAAGCTGAACTCTCACTTGCACCATGATGAGATAAGAAACTGCAATTCAG